>CAJNYU010001740.1:0-14275 GCA_905331475.1 Rotaria socialis | reverse complement strand
CGGAGACGCTCCATAAGAAAATAAAACGCGATGACCTAATATGTGAAAGATCCCTAATAAATTCATCACTCTATCCCATATTCTTATCCACAAAGATTCAAACTTCATGTTTTTCATGTAATTTACATGTTATATTTTTAAATTTTCCCTTGACAGCAGTGTTGCTGAATAACCTTTTACAGGATGTTACTGATTACGAGACTTTATGTTGCGAAGACGAATGTCTTGCTAAGAAGCTACAATAGAAAATCTTAAAAAGCTGCGTTGTCTAACGGGATAAGTCATTATTTTCGACTAAAGAAAAGGAAGCGACAGCGATAAGAAGCAGATAGTGATCTTTACATATCTTCAAACATCTACCAAGACCCATAAGAACCCACTGGAGTCTACCAGAAGCCAGTAGAATCCATCAGAATCTAGTAGAATCCAGCAAAAGCTAGTAGAATCCACCAGGCTCCATGAGGAGCCGCCAGAATCCAAGGAGCCAGGAGCCGCTTTTTCCCCTTTGGATATTCTACTACCAATTATGTTACAACTCATTAATGGTTCAATAGAGGCATTATTTCTATTTTAGATAGACACTTCCTCAACATAGACATATTATTTATACGTTATCTAAGTAGGGCGTAGTTTCTTCACTGGATTTAATGTAATAAATATGAACTGACACTATGTAGTAATATATCAATAACGTCTAGAGGTTTATATGTATCACTTATTATATGCACTCTAAGTGATACTGAAGATCACAGAGAAACATTTTTTCTATTTCTTTCGGAAGAAAGAAATCGTTGAATTTTAAGATTATAAGAATATGATCTAATCAATCAAAAAATATATGAATGTGAAAAGTATCACGTTGAGAACGTCTAAAACTGTGTTCCGTTCTATTCCGATTCCGGCTATATTCATCGACAGTATTGTATTGTATTTGATATTCCTAATTGTAATTCCAATATGCATTAAAGAAAAAACTGTTTATGGATGCTGTCCACGCAGAATTTGTTCCTATTAAAAGAACCCCATCGAGGCAGATGGAAGAAAAACAGAAATCAAAGAAAAAAATCAAGAGGGCGATTCCGTTTCCACCACCCATTGTTTATTACAAAATCAATTCTTATCTTGCTTTTTTATACTTGAATCCAGGATAATCTATGTTAGATCATTGTGATAATGTCCAGAAATTTGTTGAAAACTTTCGAAGGACTAATATTCATTTCAGTAATGGCCAACTATTGTAAATTCTACTATGCAACAAATAAGCACGCATGCCATTGTAAATTGGTACTCTCGAGAAAATATTTCGTGCCGTAATAAAAGAAAATCGATCATTCGGTAAAATAGTATTTTAATATCTGTTTTTTTTAGCTATTGAGTTTAATTTTAGTTAAAATTCAATTTTACATCACTGATTTGCGAAGAAAATATGTTTGTATAATAGAAGAGTTTTTAAGTATCTTATATTTTCAATATAAGCATTACCAAAAAGCTATTACAAGCTTTAAGACAAATTTCAAAATAGTAATACGGGTTTTCATTATGGAAAGTTATATCTGTTTTATTCTTTGTTGCTTCAAGAAATTTTATTCCATTGTAACTACAAATGATCATTGTTGAGACATTTATTTACGATTAGTAATTAATTAACAAAATGACTGTTGACAAGATTACCAACGAAATTGACTTGTTGTATTGATTCTTTTTATCGACAACGATAATAAATGAATCAATATGATCTTTGCTTAGAAAAAACAAAAATTCAAATTTATTTCAATAAATTTCTATTGCAAAATATTATATTGAATATCTTTTTCATTGATAAAATATTTTCGGATGTTCAACAATCATTTTTTCAAACATGGAAATTTTAGTTTTTCTATCACACCTGATCTAAATTCGGAATCATTGTAATAGTTTTGAATATATTTCCACAATCATTTTATATCGAGATTGTTGAATTTTTAATAAATAACAATGCCAACTTATTATCATGTTACTGTATGAAACTATCAAAAATTGAAACAACGATTTCTTTTATATGTAAATGACTCTTTATTATTTTTAACATTAAAAGTCTTCTGTCATGTGAAATACTAAGAAAAACTCAAAATTCATGTGTATTACTATTTGATTAGGCGCTTCGCTATTTTTGAAAGAATGTGTAAACGACCTTCGATTGTATTGCTATATAATCGATCAATAAACGCTCTTAAAACGTCAGTTATCCGATATATTGTATAATAACATGTTTAAATATCATTTATTCACCTTACGATATATTGAACCATTCAACGATACGCCTAATCTCATCTATCTAACATGAATCCACACGAGAATATTTCTTACAATCAGAGAAAAATATTTCCAAAGGATAAAAATAAAGTTTCGATTTTTTTCACAGGAAAAAAATATGAACATAATAGAAATATCTATATAGTCACAGGATAGTTTTAAGTAGACATGATATTATCCATCGGTTGACCAAAATTGGAGGAATCATATTTTGGTGGTGGCAGTGATATCTGTCTTTTATCATCATCATCTTGACTTGCTTGCATACGAGTTGCGTTAGCAAAACTTGTTTGCATTGGAACATAAATTCTATGGCCTATTGGACGAATAAATGATAGGCCGTTTCCTAATGAATCATCTCCCATCATGCCACCAGTGGTTAATGTTGCCATGCAAGGATTTTGAAGTTGAAGTTCATGTTCTCTAAAATAATATCAAAAGCGTTTTTTCCTGTAAAACTCAATATAAACTGAATCAAACCTTGAAACTCGTTTTGATAATCGATAAGTAAGAAACGTGCGAATAGCAAATAAAACAAGGAAACCAATAATTAAAATAACTATAATCAATGATATAATCAATACGAACAACCCAATACCACTAACTAAATGAATATGTTTTCCGAAAAATAAATGCATTCATTTTATCATAGATCTTAACTTACTATTTTGACATCGTTTTCCTGCATGAAAAAAATCACAATCACATTTATAATCTCCTGATAAATTAATGCATGTGAATGATCCACATATTCGATCATTAGCTGCACATTCATTTATATCTAACTCACACATAAGACCTCCATAACCCGATAAACATACACATTTACTCGTGACATTTGAACAATAACCTTGAAGCAAAAAAAAATAGACTCTTTCTTGCTTGCTACTTAGCGAAGTAGTCAACAATAACAACAAGAAAAAAGGAATATGAATGACTGACCTCCATTTAGACATTCATAACGGCTGTCGCAAACGCCATTCTGTGGTATTTCTATAAAAGATAACATGTATACATAAATATAATTATTTGAATGTGACTGTTCAACGGGTGCTAAAATTGTGTTTTATGCTCTTTTGACGGTAGCATATAAGGTAGTATTACGTAAGAGTAAAAAGAATTTCTTTTACCTTGAAGCACACAACGTCCGGTCGATGGAGAACGAGCAAAACCAGGAAGACACACGCAGCTGACACCCGTCTCATTCGACAAACGTATGCATACCGTACCAGTGCCACACTGTGCACAATTTGGATCATCTGCTTGACCGATTACTATTAATAAAAACAGCGAGTTTAGTTCAAATAAAAAAATGCTATAAAAATATTCGTGATTATCTAGAATTTACTTTTTTATTTGAGTTAACTTGAGTGATTTCTTTTTTTTTCTTAATATTAATAGACATTTTAGCGATTCAATACTTGTACAAACTTATATGATTGACATCGGATATCGTCATCGATTTGTTTCAAACAAAGATATGCAATATGTGTTGCATAAAAATTCTGTCTCTCGTTAGTCTTCAATTCTAAAGTGTTCATCGATAAATCTTGCATCTGTTTTCATATTCTGCCTTTTCTTGTTCAAACATACAACGAGTGACTACTCTATGCATTAGTTTGCTGTTACTAGTGTCAATTGAACTGAGAGATGAATACTTCCATAAATTTAGTCCATATCTTGAACAGAATGAATCTGACACTTGTTTTACAATATTAGACAAACATAGAGCTTTTTATTTAAAGGTCATCACTTTGAATTGAAATTTGATAGATGACAACTGCTGAACACACATAAATATATATATATATATATATATGTATATGAATATGTAGACAGCGGAACCAATTTATCTTGTTTTTCTTTACATACCTGTAATTTGATTTTGTCCATAGACAATCCCAATAGTATTGAGAAATAGCAATAGCATTACAACGATCGTTGACATAGCTTAAAGATTAGCTACCAATACGCATATAAACATCGAGTATAAGAATGATTATTATAAAATGAGCTCGTGTGAAAAAAATACTCTTCTCTTTTCTATTCTTATTCTCTTGCGCAATGGTACTAAAGAGAAAACTTTTCTCACTTCTTTTCTCTCTTTCTCTCACTGACCAAAGAAATGCAGTAAGAAAAAAAAGGGAACTAGTACATCTAGCTGCTCTCATTCTTTTTTCTGCTTCTCATTGCATCCTTGAAAGATATAGGCAATATATATACTTATGCCTACTCATTGCTTTATTGATGTTTCATTGATATATTTTGATGAGAAAATGATCATTTTCTTTCAATTTTTATGATACTAATATCTGGTTTACATACTTTTTTCATGACAACCAACCAGATATAAATAAAAAACAACAACAAAAGATATGAGAAAAAATTTCATGAGGTGAAAAACATAAAGACTCAATACAGATTAACGAGTATATTTAAGTGAATGTGTATTAAGCACGAATACAATGCTCTAAGAAAGCACAAAAGATTAGTTTAAACAAAAGAAGAAAACAAAATGAAAATCAGGGATCACACAGAATATGAAAAATGATAATCAAATAGTTCATGTTCTTGGTTGTATTTGATAATCGAAGAGAAAAGAAAAGTGAATATGTTTTTTTTTATCTAAATACAATAAATTTAAAAACAAAAAATAAAAAAATAAAAAATAAAACTATTTTCACCTTAAGTATTTATTTTATCGGCTATTATGTGATCGAGTTCTTGAGTGTGATCTTCGTTCTTCTGATTGAGATGAACTATTTGATCGAGAACGTGAACCCGACCGTGAATGAGAACCACTGTTGCCATGACCTCGACCACTGCCAGATCGACTACTTACAGAACGACTACGACTTCTATAAGAGAAAAATAGATTCTTATTAAATGAAACTAGTAAGAATCATAAACTTCTTTACCGTCCTTTACGTCGAGATGAAGATTCATTTTCTTTTCGTCTAGGACTTCGACTTCTTGATGTTGACCTAGAATAATAATAGAACAGTATTGGTGTTATTATCATAAGATTTCAAAAAAAAGAAACTTGAAAAAAAGCAGCAATAACCTATTTTTGTTTATTTATTTGATAAATTGAAGAAATTTATTACCGTAAAAAATTCTGTCTACGATTTTGTTGATCGTATACACACCTTTCGAATTGACGTGAAAGAAATAGAATAAATAAATCGAGAATCGTCTGAATTTGATCCGATTGTTTCATTATCTGATTTATTCTGACTCCCAATCGAACAGAAGAACAATATATAAAATACGACGATGAGCATCTATCGAATTTTTTTGATCGTTTCCATCAATGTTTTTCTTCTCGATCTAGTAGTATCAATGCATCGTACACATCAATCGCTCGCTCGTTTCAGTGTCTCTCTTCATCAACGTGAATGTGAACTAAAAACAGACACTTTCTTCTTGTTTTCTATGTTTACAATTCATTAGAAACAAAAATATTATAATAGAAAAAAGACATCAATCATGACTTCAATAAAACATAGAGACATGCAAATATATTACACTTCGAATTTTATCTTACTTCATACGACGTTGTCGTCTTAATCGGATTTCACAATCGTACGCATAATGACCACGATCTAAAATTTTAAAAAAATCACAATTCTATAGGACGCAAGAAACATTCATTCTTAGAAGTTTTTCTGTTTATTATTTAATTTAGCAGACGTTATTTTCAATTAGAAAGAGCGATTGCTGAATTTACAGATACGTATTGTATGTTTAGGTATTCGGAAGATGAATTTCATCTTTCTACAATCTCCAATGAATAATAAATTAAGTTTTAGAAATGTATTTTTTTAAATATCGGCAAAAATCATTCAAGCAGTTACCGCTTTAATTAGACTTTCATCCTCATTTATTTAATTATCCCTTTCTGATTATTGTTCATACATGGAAAAGAATTTAAGATTTGTTTCTGAAATTTATTTAATATTTTACACCTTTAAGTTTTCGTTCTTCGATTATACTTAACAAAAATGACAACGAAATGATAATATTATTCAACAAGGATTCCAACTGATAATCATAGTGCGAGCTTATAACAATGATAGGATATGACTAACAAAATTCTACAAGAATCTGTTCTAATGATTTGAATTATGATTCGTCTGACTGAATTTATAGCTATGCTTTACATATGCATCGAAAAATTAAAATATAGTTCTGAAATAAAATTTTGTTCATATATATAGCTAACTATTCAATAATTATCTTAAAAGGTTTATATGAAATTTTTTCAAAAATTGAGATATTCATTTTCAAATGTACTCGCACTTTTCTATCATGTAACCATACGATGCAGAAGTCTTCGTAAAAATTTCAGGTCTTATTAGATTATATTAACTTCTAAAACAATCAAATTTTTTTTTTATTAGAAAGAGCAATATTTGAACTACAAATATACAGCAGACATATTTTTCAAGACTGAGTCTGAGAAGAAAGAAAAGTCAAAAGCATAACGCCTGACAAACTGTTTTTGTAATTTTGAAATTTTTCCGAATTACATAACTTAAAATTAAAAAAAAGTACAGGAAAATGTAGCAGATCAAGAAACCAATTAAAATTCGGTTTAAAAAATTATTTTGAGTGTACTCTTGACTCTTTAATCCAAAAAGTTGGAAATATGAAAATTTTTACAAAATAGAATCGTTTGAAAAAAACGCCATTCAATTTACAGAAAATGGCAGCGATTTTCTTCAGAAATCATGCATGAACATATAGATCTTTGTAGTATCTGGTTGAAATATGTCTAATCATACTATTGTTGTATGATAAAATAATTGGAAAAGTTTTTTTTTATCGAAGAACAGTTAAATAGTGAGAATATTCAGATCGCTCAGTTTCTTCAAGAAAAAGCTATTTTTTGTTAGAAGAACGAAGAATCCATTGAAAGTTCAATGGATCATTACGAGATATATCATTATTCAGGTCAATAGTTTCGGGTTCCGAAAATACTGGGATTTAACTGGAATCTACATGAAAAATCAGTGAATCCGGGAGGCAAGCACCAGAAAATGACTGAAGCTGGGGGCAGTTTTCTGACCGGAAACTTCTCTGTTGCAATCTGACCGTACTTATTCACTTGAATAGAATTGCAAGAATTTTTCTAGCGATGATCAAGTTTGGAATTTTCAGATTCAGTCTTGAAAAGTAGATCTGCTAAAACTTTTTTGTAGCTCAGACATTCCTCTTTCTAACAAAAATTTACTTGGTTTTTATTGTCAGTAATTCATTCTAATAGGGTTTGATATTTTACTTCACATGTTATCTAGAAAATAATTATTGCTTAGAAACTTTATGTCCCAAAAGAAAAGTATGATATTTGACTAAAACTTTGAAGACTTTCATTCAACCATTACAAGTCTCAATAGAAAACATTTTACTTTGTAATTCTTTATTATATACTGAAAGGTAAGTATAAAATTTATCGGATTAATTTTTTCGCTCAACCTCATGTGGATCAGTACTTTTAGATTTTTACTAATCTAATTAAGATCCATTTGTGGTCTCAAAGAGTTTCAATATCGATTTCGTTTAATTACAAAATAAATATCATTTGAAAGCAAGAAGATCGTAGATATTATTTTAGCTTCTAAATGTATTATTCGATAGAAATGAAAGCTTTTCTACTCTTGAAAATAAGCTTAAGGTTATCAAAAAAAGTAGTGTATCAAAAGCAACAAGATTGAACATATTAAAAACATACCTCCACATTCATAGCAAACATCATGAGGACTATAAGGCTTTCTGGAGCGAGGTGATCGACTACCCGATCGTCGACGGCTCCGTCCTCCTCCTCCACCTCCACCTCCGCCTCCGCCTCGATTCGATCTACCGCGACCATGTGAAAACTCAACACGAACACGCGAGCCACAAATCATTCTAAATAAGATTACAATAATTTTAACTAACATACATTTCAACAATACTTACTTTCCATCCAGAGCTTTAACTGCATCAGCTGCATCACGTTGGTCTTCAAAGTCAATGAAGCCTATTTAAAAAGAAGTAATTATATTTCATGTTTTCATGAAAATCCTACGCTTCTCACCAAATCCCCATGGACTTCTTGAAAGCCTAAAACAAAAGGTTAAATAGACAAGGAAGAAGAATTCAAATACAATTTTACCAAACATTTCTCAATTTTCCATAATAGCTAAACGTTTTTTCAACATCTTCTTTCGTTGCATCACGTGATAAATCTCCCAAGAAAACCTAGTTTATAATAGGTTAGTTTAATGAAATTTTCTTTCAAAAAATTGATTTCATTCTATACCGTAACAGTCTCATCTCGTCCGCTAGACATAATGTAACTTTTTTTTTCTTGTTTTTCGGCTATTTCCCTATAAATGTTATCTACAACAGAGAAATAACGATGCAATGATATGAATCACCACTCTAATTCATTTTTTCTTCTTCCTCATTATTTGTCATCCACCATTATTATGGTGACCTCCAATAGTTACGATAAATAACAAACTATTTTTTTCATGATTTTCTATAAAATTTTTATGAACAGCCATGTAAAAAAATGAATAATTAAAATTAGATGAAATTTTCCTGGCGAGGTCATCAACATGTTGCTACGAGTTACGGAAAAGAAAATGGACAAGAATGCGACATCTGTGAAAACAAGAAAATTGCTATTCATAATTAAAAATACATTAATAAATTACAATGGTAAGTGAGATAAATATACAACAGGATTTTTTCAACTTCAATTTTCATATGAGAAGAAATTCCGCATATTAATAAGTCAGTTTTAGATCGGTCTAAATTTAAGTCCATGAAATTTATACATAAAGTTGCGATATCTCACATTTATATTTACAAAAGTTAGAAGAGTTAAGACTTTTTCAAGTAAATAATACACTATATTGAGACATTATACGATACGATACGACTAATCGTATTCAATTTCAAATTTCAAAATTCAAAATATAGAAGATGTGAGTGAAGAAATACGCTTTAAGTGAAATTATAAAAGTTTATTTATTATGAGTAGATTTTGAAAATTCTCGAAATAGAAACAATTTTAATAGCATACTTTTTAACATTATTAATAAGATTATGTAAATAACTCTTGACTGTCTTATTATCTTCTATTTAAAGAATAACAACTTCAGTGTAACTGAAAGATGCTACAATCATTTCATAACACCAAGGTTCCGATGGACTACTAGTATGTAATTATCTAGATGCTTTTATGCTCGACATACTACACCAGACACAAATGAAAGAATGAATTGAATTGAATTGAATTACAATTAAGACAAAGATTTTATATCATTTGATTTTCATGTGGTGTTTTCTTAGTTAGCTTTTCGAATTAAGACAATAAAAACGCACCAATGATTTTATTTTATGGAGAGAAAATTGACAACTAGACTTTGCATCTATTTTCAAAATGAACAACATCTGATAGAAATAATCTTTGTATAATCAATCGTAGAATCTTCTTCATTATTTCGTCTCATAGATTTTAGGTTCATGAAATAGATGTGCACTTGATAATATAAAAATAAAATCCAAAAAACTGATTACGCTTCATCCGATCCTTGTTCTACTCGTAGTTGAAATCCCACTATAAGCTGATGAACTTGAATTCGTACTTCTCAGATCAATTACATCAAGACGGTTCCCGTCGTTTTTAAACAATATAAGCTAGTTCCTTCTGTTGCAAGTATTAGAAACTCTAGTAGCTGAATTTCGACTCCGGAATTCGACTGTATCCATGCGAAATTTCATAGAATATATTCAAATCTTGTCAGATTCTAATGCAGTCTGCCTGTAAGGTTCTATTTTTATTGGTTAATATTTTTAAGTTTATAATTGCCTCTGAAGTTCTACATAGCTCATAGAATTTTAGGCAACTTTTGAGCATTCGGATTCATTTGTTAAGTGTGTGTTTATATATATTTTTAATACTTATTTCTGTTACCGTTGCTGTTCATTCGAACATTTGTCAAGATGAAAAATGGTTTTAGACATTTATCGAAGTGTCGACTGCCATTCATTATTCTACAAGTCAGTCTATTTTTTATTGAAATTTAAACAGAGATCACTGTTAGAATCATGGTTCTCAATATATGAGCAATAAATTGTGCTAGTTCCCTCTTTTTTGTAGCGTGTTTACAAAATATTCCCTTTCACTTAGATTTCTGGGGAATTCGTCACAAGTGCCGTTGTGCATAATTTAAACTCTCTGTGAAGATTTACCAAAAATGATGGTAAAAAAATGTATCATCTTACTGCTTTTTTCCTGTATGTTTCTATGATATGAATCATAATTTTTAAAGTTTCAGATAATAGATTTGCGCAGTAACGAAAATTTGTCAGTTATTGTCTGATAAAATGCGTTGAATCCTGAATTGATTTTCTAGTCCTGATATGTGAATATTTCAAAACTTCTTCCAGAAAAGCAGAATCAGTAAACACACGATTTTTGACTAGTGCAGCGTGTTAGACATATGAAAACTCGATTCAATTTTGATATCATTATCAAAACATTTTTCACTAGAATTTCGAGTTGAATTGATTTGATCATGATGTTCACAAGAACAACTTCTCAAAATTCTATAAAACATCATTGACGCCTATATCACATGTATTTACATTTTAATATAACGGACAAAGTAGCATATGTTCGTTCACTCTAAAATTTTTAGGTTAGATCTAAATCTAATCGACTGGTATATCAACGCGGCGATAAGCTCTTGTAATCAGTCATAGATGAACCTGTTCTGACAGGGAAAGAGAGCACTAAATACTACGATTCTTACTTGAAAATTCTCTGTGGATGACTTCTATGTCAAGTTTCTAAATGTTCCATCAGAAATATTCGCTTGCTTGAAATTCAAACGATGATGGTGTACTGATGAAATGTTTCTAATAGAGCATACATGATTACTGGGTATACCTCATGAATGAAAAAGAAACGACATTGCATAAGTCAATCGACATGTTATTATCTATCATTTTATTTTCATTTTGAAAAAATTCGTTGTATCTGTAATTGGAAAAATATAAATTGCACTCTTTTTCTTAACTGCTAAGTAATTTTATGACGTATTTCAATACATCGACTGAAATTGAAGTTGCTTCCTATCATCTGGTGAAGTATTCATCGAATAGTTTTTAATATGAAATTAAAGTTGATTTTATGTGCCATGAACACTTGGAAAGCACTTTCGTGGATCCAAATTTTTGAATTCATACACAGCTGCAAGTAACGTTAAAATTAATATGGAAATTTTTCTCTGCTATTCGAAAACATTTAATGAAGCATTTAGAAAGCAATAGCTCGCTTTAATAGGAAAAATAAGTTTATCTGTTAATTTCTTCAAAACCTTAGATTATTTTTGTTGGATGAATGAACTAACGAGATAACCACTAGAATGGAAATAATTGAAATAAATAAATGGTTGCTAAATAATTAGAAGATTTATCAACTATTATTTTTTTCTTCACTAAGCAGTGACTCAAATAATAGAAAGAACGGATCTTATAGATTACACAATACTACTCATTAATTCAATCATGACATCAAACATGCTGTTGTCGCAAATTTTAGTCAAAAAAAGAATCACAGATATATTTCCAAGCAACTATGTTTAATACTAATTGACATTAAGCATTCGAATTCTTAATAATGACTGTTAATTGTCATTTTAATTTTAATTCATTACATTCACTTGATTTATCTACGTTACCAAAAATCATAATAAATAAATTCAATAGTGTTCATATTTTTATTAAATAAAAACATATAATAAAAAAAAAATGTAAAAATTAGTTTGCGAACAGTTTTTTCATTATAAGTGAATAAGAATTCTTCTTAGAACGTTATATTTTCAGAAAAAAATTTTAAAAGTTAGTTTTAATTTTCTTTTCTTTCATCAAATTCTAACTATTTAAAGAAAACGAAATGAAATGTGAAAGCCGATAATTAGGCCAAACATGAACATAAGTTAGAGTACAACACTTTTAAACTGATTTATTTTATGTCAGTTAATTCTAATTTTCAATATTTTACTAACACTATGTTAATTAATTATCTTTTTTTCTGATGCTTTTAGCCTCCAAAAGAAGTGAAAAAGGTAATTCTTGTTACTGTCACTTAGCATTCGTATAATTTTTATGTAGAAAAGTGCACGTGATCGGGCAGCATTACTTGAACAAATCAATATACCAGAATTAACAGAAACTTTGTTTGATTTATCTTACCGTGGAAATATTTCGAATTTAGCAGAAATTTTAATAGCACCTACAAAGAATGTAGAAAATGTTCGTTTTGAAGCTATTCAACAAAATAATTTATTACAAGTAAGGAATGATCAAACAAGAACATGTCTCGATCTTGCTGCTATGCTTGGTCATCATGAAACTGTCAAATTATTAGCAGAAAAAAATGCTACAATGATGACTAATGGTATTAACCTAGCCAATGGGATGGGTAAATTAAAGAGAAAAAAAAACATTTCTTTTCAGAAAGAGTTATTGACAGCTATTTTGAATATTCGATAGGATACTCAAGTTTGCATCTTGCATGCGCATGGAATCAACTGGAATCTATTAAGCATATCATAGCCGTTGGAGGTGATATTGAACAAAAGACAATACATGGAGAAAAACCAATTGATATTGCTAGACGATATCATCATAATGATTTAGTTGATTATCTCGAGTGGATTGGTAAAGTATTTTTAATCTAATTTTCTCTTTTCTATCATGATATTCTCTTGCTTCGAACTTTGTTCATAAGAATCAATTAATTCAATGTTTTGGTTGTTTCTGTTTCTTTCGATTCTTTAGCTATACGCAATAAATTTACACGTATTATCAATGATGCAAAAGATTTTATCGTTGACCCAGCAAAAAACATGAATAAATTAAATAAAGACGACAAAGTAATTATCATAGTTAAACCAGCGAAACAAGAGAAAGAAGTAAGTGTGTTTCTTATTTTTATAGAAAAAGATGGAAAAATATGTCACTGATGCATTGAAATGGTCTGAAGAAAATCAGAATATGTCAAATGCACGTGAATTATTTACAAATAAAATTAAAGAAGCTGAAGACTTTCTTGCTCCTTTCTATGCAAATGCTACATGTAAGCACAATAAATAAACATGCTTGTATTTATATAAATGATTTTTTTTAATATCTTTTTCTATGTTTACAGCGGAAACAGACTTGAATAATACCAACATAAGTAATGCAAGTCGACCTCAATTAGGAACGCCCAAAAGTGGAAGAAAATAGAATATTCATAGCTTATCATCGAGAATTATGAGAACGATGTGTGCTGTTTTTTTTTGTCAGACAAACATTCTTCTTTATATATTTTTACATTTGTTAATCAATAAATATAATAACACTTGTCTGTCGTCATCGTCATCATGTTAACTTGTTGTTGCTTTCGAATGCAAATAATAGAAACAGTTCTAAAACAAAAGAAATAGAATTCACTTATTACTCTACTAAAAGATAATAAAGCTAGATTTACTCTATTTTAAATGAAAAACAAGTTTCTTTCGATGATTAAATGATACTAAGAAAAATAATTCCAACTGAATTTAGTCAACAGATTATTACGGTACAAACAATCAATAGTGAGAAGAAAACGAAACAGGCGGCATGATATTTTCCAATTAAGTATGAATACATCTACATAGGAAACATCATTTGTTCCTATTCAATGTGTCAAATTGACAGGACAGAGGCCTGTTAGATACCCTATCGGCCCATTCCGACTTTTTCAACTGAACCAAATCAAATTACATATGAAATGAAAGTCGCCGTCGAGACAAGCATTTTGATACTAAATCCATTACGAAAAAAATGAATTTAAAAAAGTTATGAACACTAACAAAAGTTGACTATTTGGCTGTTACTCTTGAAAAGAGTCTCCCATTTTCGACACAAATATATTACAATTGAACTGATCTTATAT
>CAJNYU010001739.1:0-53291 GCA_905331475.1 Rotaria socialis | reverse complement strand
CACGATTCACATTTATCAACATTAGCTTCAGATGTTTAACATATGTACATTTGTTTTTCATGTAACAGTTCAATTTTCTTTTTTCTCATTGTGGTGGTTTTTGATTCACTGTTTATGTCATTTCTTTTTTGATAACTTAAGTATAAGAAGTGATTCAAAGAGCGTTTTTAGAATATCAAAAATTAACGTTCTAGGAGCAAGCAAACAAAGAAAAATGCAGCAGTCTCAAGTTAAATTCGCTCATAAATTTTGTTTTTTTCAGAAGTTTGTCTTTTAGCGTAAAGAATCACTAATGAAAAGAATTAAAGTAATATGATAGAAGTTGCTACTTTGATAATTTGTAAAATGATTGGACCAGCCACCTTTAAAATTGGTGAGCATTCTTTTAGACGAGTGGACCACATATTTTTCTTCTCTAGTGATGTTCGATGTCGTTGTGATTGTTTAATTAGTACTGCGGCAAGTGTAACTGAAGTTCCGATTGCAACAATAGTTAAAAAACCAATTATAATTAATTTCATAGCATTTCGTTGTGAAAATGAAACTTCATCGGCCATGTTTTTGTTTACTAGACTAATTTGAAAGATAACTGAAAGATGAATAAGAATACAAATAAAAGTTTTTTTGTTAATTCTAACAATGAGACATAAATTTCTATTTTCAACACGCGGGTTTTTTTATGTAAAAAAATAAAATCAAACTTGGAGAGAATTACATTTGAGATTTTTATTTAACTATCGAAAAGTGTTTCAGATATATCTGTAAATAATTCTTTAAATGTTGTTGCAATTGAACCTTTCTGTGATTTTATCCATTTGTAGACAAGTCCATCCTTCATGATCTTATCTAGGACTTTGTTTGTCACTTGATGTTTACGTTTAAATTCATTTTTAATAATTTGACGTTTCTGTTCACGTTCAGCTTGCTTATTTAAAGTATATGTTAATAGAACTGATGCAATCACGAGAAAAAGTGAAAGTACACTAGTGATTATTATAAACCAATATCGTGCACAACATGATGAATTTTCCTGACTATTATGTTTTCTTTTCACTTTAAAATTCTCATTTGAAGATATTGTTGAAATAATACTTGTACTACTCATTGAATCTTTGTGTTCATTAATTATAAGTTAACATAAATTTGAAAGTCAAATGTTTTCAATGAAAAAAATCAAGGTAACTAAGATAATCACTAGGCATAGGAAACAGCATACTACTAGCTGTTAGAATGAAAACCGGATGAAATGAATCGATCACAACGAATTTTGTACCACCGTTTTATGTATCCAGAGGAATTTTCTGTTTTTTTTCTTTCAGTTATTCTTTTTCTGTGCACAAATGTTTTACTTTGTATCAGGTTACCTTATTTACTTTATGAGTGATTGTACAAACATGCAAAAAAACAATCATACAGGTATGTTTGATATTTGTATTTTCATTCAAATGATCATTGAACGAGAACAACTAAACATTTTGCGCAAATGTACGTGATGAAATAGATTAGTTACGTTAACATGAGACGGGAATCGTCGAATAAGTATATAATGAAAAAGAGATGATACCATGCGGAGAAGTGTTTAAAACAATAGAAGATAGCTATAATGTATAGAAACTAAAGATAGCGTAATAAGTAGTCAGAGCGAGTCAAGTATGAAGACGACAACGATTTTATGGATAGAGATGAATGAAGTATGTAGCCAAGATTTTCGTTATGATGAGTTATGCAATAGAATAATAGTTTATTCAGTAACTAATTATAAAAGAGTATATGCGAAAAAAGATTAATCCTTAATACGGAAATTGTTTGATTTTATATTTTCAGAATTACACTAAGAATTATCGTATTTATGCTTTATTGGAATCAGAGAAAAATCTGTTCCTCTAAATAAAGTTCAATGGATGAATGTCTAAGGAAAGTTCGATTTTGCAGTTTTTCTACCATTAACATAAGATAATATGAAAACCGCCATTAAACATAATAAAAACAAGATTCTATTAATCATTTATCGAAATCATTGATAAAACAAATTGTCATTTTTGAAATGAATATTAACCAGTAACTAAAATATGCTCGGAGTTCATGCTTGACAAGTTGTTTGAGCATATTGAACAAAAAGGATCAAAGTCAATGTTTTGATCAACAGTGATAGATAGTTCGGGTTTCGAACGAGCTAGAAAACGATGTTCAATATCGTAGTTCTGTCGCTAACGTTCAACTACCTTTCTAAGAATAGGATATGAACAATTTTTTCCAAATCATTGACTGCCAGGCTATCTGACCGATTTATTAATGTTGAAGTCAGCAACAATGACTTTTTGCAAGTAAATTTCATCTATATATTGAAAAATTTTTCTTAGAGTTTAGTCACAGTAGTAGTATATTTTTAATTATTGATCGTGCCATCCAATTTTCTGCCATTACTTCAACTGTAAAGATTGATTGATTTTGCTGAATGAAAAATTTTATTTGAATATTTCGTTTCTGATTGAAAATTGTCATTGTTAATTTTAAGGAAAATGAATTCTTTGGTTGTCTTTTTATCAGAAACAGGAATTATTTGTTGATTGAAAGTATTCCAATCAGTAAAAGTCATATGATTTGGAAAAATAATAGATGATATCAATTGACTCCAACTTTTTATGATTATTTCTTGGGTGAGAGAAATCATCATTTGAGAATTTTCAATTTCTCTTCAGAATTATTATTCTTATCAGGATGCTTGTAACTTTTTCTATTCAGTTTAATTAGAAACACAATAAATTGTAAAGTTTAACAGGTATAAACTTGAAAATTAATATATAACTCTCATATTCAAATATTTATAAATATAAAGTTTTTGAAGTTCTATAAATTGCGTCGTATCATAATCATTTCAAGCACATCTCCGATTTGTTTTTATTAATTTCGATGAATATTCTTATAGCTCATAGTGTAATGAAAGATAAATTATGTTTTATGTCTGAAAATGGATTAGAGTGATTTCGATAAATCACATTGTCCTATTAGGTATTGCATAGTTTTTCTTTTATTGAATTATATACATTTTGTAAGTGATAATACCGAGAAGACTATCATGTAATATCGATTCAATTTTTTAATATTTAATTAAGTAACACGTGACTTCAAGTTACAACTATTTTGCATTCACACCCTCAAGATTCAGTTGCATTACCATTGTCTTACATATCGGCATGCGTGATTGAAATTGGATTAATGTATTGTTGCTGTAGTGGTAATCGATATACTCAACATCAGGAGCGTTTCACTAAAACATGATATAACATATTAGAATGTATGGCTGAAACGTTCAAAAACCTTTTTTCATTAAGATATTCTGTTTATCAGCTGCAAAAGTTTTCTCAATTGTATAAAACTGATATCTTTCTCCATTTTATATACGTGAAAGTATTTTTTATTTTATTTTATTTTTCGAGATTTTTCCTATTCAACCAACAAACCAACAAACCAACCAACAAACAAACAAACAAACAAACAAACAATTGTTTTTCTAATAAAGAAATGCAACAATAGAAAGTTCATCTTCATTCAAGCTTGATTCACGTTGTTTTTTTATCTTTTCCTTTCTTTATATAATTTTGTAAGTAAAAATTAGAGAACAGTAACAATATGGACATGCCATAGACTAAGAATGCAACATCAAAGATTTTTGGAAAATTGCATGGCGTCAGTAAATTAATACTTGAATGAAGAATTACTGCAATAAATTGAATCTATTTAAAATAAAATTGTTTCTATAATTAAACATTAAATTACGATAAGTCACTTACAATTTGTGCCTGTGTTAAATAACGTTTCCACCAAAGATATTTTTGAATATGAGATCCACAGGCACTTAAACCATAATAAGCATACATAATAATATGAATGAAAGAATTTAAAATCGATATGAATATTGCTAAAAAACGTAAAAAAAAACAAATATAAATATTCAAATAAACAAAATTAGTAAACATAAAAAATTTTAAGATAAAAAAGTCGTTTAAAATGCAAAGACATTTTTATTAATAATTACTATCGAAAGTCTATATCGAAAATAAATGTTTGTATTCATCATTTTGACTACTTACATTGGCCGCCAGCAACATATTTTCCTCCGTACCATGAGAAAAATAGCATCGTAAGATGATGATAAACATGTAAAAATGTTATTTGATTATCTTTTTTTCGTAATACGAAAATAATCTAACCATAAAATATTTGTGATTAAAAAAAGTTTAGTTTTTAAATTTCATTCTTTTCACTTACTGTATCAGTTAAATCGGCTATTTTCAGAATATAATACCACCAACATGCTGCGCAAGCCTTTGAAAATAAGAGAACAAATATTTATTTCTACTATTCATATTGGATTTAAATAAATTGTGAACAAAATCATAGATGTGTCGTATATATTCAATTTCATCATAGAACCAAAATTAAAGTCTGATATTTCACTCGAGTGTTTCATAAATGAGTTAGCTGAAATATTAATAAACATTCAAATTCATTTGTCTTACTCGAATAGCAGTTTTTCGATATGAATAATCAACAGGTTGACAAAGAAAACTGTATCTCTCTTCATACCATACATATGCTGACTAAATGTAAAAGATTGCTTTTTTGCAAAAAATTGATCTTTGATTTTCCTACTTCATAGGTAACATAGGAACAGAATATCACTTGTAAAATATTATAAATAAACATAAAATTTCGTAATTCAAAAGGCTTTTGATTTTTCATCCATAATCGACCAAAAATAATAGCAAATATATAGACAACAGCTATCATAACAGTTGGAAAAACATCTTGCATCAATGTCCAATTCTTCACACGTATATCTGTATAAACATTTTATTTTGATTATAAAAGCATCTTGATGAAAATTTAATAGACTTGCCTCCATTTTCTGGTAAAGTATAAAAAAATTCCATTGCTAGTATTTGTTTCGCATCAACGAATGAATCCAAAGTGTAATAGTGCATACTTTCGTTGCTCTCAATACAATGTATAGGCATGAATGTTTCTTCATGTAACTTTGGTGACAAGAGAAAAGAAAAAAAAGGAGAGTATTGATTTGAATACAAAAGTGAAAATGATTTTTTTTTCTCTTTTAATAACAATTTTGAACGGTCAAGAGAGGCTGCTTCAGAGAATGCAAGAGAAATGTATTTCTATAGGGGCAGTTTATTTCCGTTGTTCGATTAATTTTACTTTTAAGAAGTTATTCATTTTTACTGATTGAAAAAAAGGAAAACTTAGATCACATTACAATATGGACGGATTATTAAATATGCATTGAGTTAGATTTCTTCCTGTTAATATTTTTTTCCGGAACGCGTCTTGCCTGCGTCGAATTTAAGTGAATGTACACTTGCAAAGCTATCATAACCAGCGAGAATTACACATTTTAAATAGCGAACTTCCATTGAACGATCTAATGTATATTCATTGACTTGAAGAGCATTCTCATTATTGGGTATAGCTAAAAATTCGAACAGAAAATTATCTTGCAATGTAACAAACAAACATTTAATTGTGCATTACTTTTTTCGAGAATAGTATCGAAACTTCTTGGTTCAGTATTGCTCGTAGTAAACATAACAAATCGTTTGACTAAAATGTTTACAAAGTTCAAGTAGTGAACAATTATAATGGAAAAAAAAAGATTTGCTTTTCATTATGTACCATTAGCTGTTACAAATCGTAGTTGCCGAAATTCAATTGGTTCTTTAAATGTAATAATAAATTCTTGCGGATATAAACCTGTGGTCATCCAAAAGACATTATCACTTCTAATTAAAAAGAAATTCATACAAAAATAAATTATAGTAAAATGTTTCGTAAATTATGACTCTTGGAATATGTTCATTCGTAAGAAATGCTATTTATTTTACTATGAAAACAAAAAATAGGTGCCGTGTGTACGGCTCTTTTGCAGTTTTTTTCTCAGTAACTAGAATAATATGCTTTATGCTAATTATATTATTTCACGAAAAAAGTTATAGATCAAAAAACAAAAAGTGGAATATACAACATATCTTTGTTTCAAACGCTTCTATCATTATTTTAGTTTCGACGAATCTGTAATGGATGAAAGCTGCTATACTAATTCTGTATTCAAAACATGTTTATGTATCAATTATTAGTAAAACCAAACTTTTCAATTTTTGTTTAATATATTGATTTCGATTTGTTTTATGATCACTAAAATTTTTTTTCTCATTTTGTAAACATCAGACGTAAGAATAAATGACATCCGTAAGTTTTCAGCTAAGCTGCACTGCAATAAACTATCACTAATATTTGCTATTTCGAAAGATACAGTACTTACGGATCAAGAATATTACTTGGTGGATAATCTTGATCGGCACTAGAAGACATGGAAATAAAGGCATTGGACTCTGTTAGTGTCATCTTCAAGAAAAAAAAGTAAAAGAAAAGGAAAATTTAATAGTTTCATTATGTTGTCTATTAAAATTCTTTTTATTTTCTTGTTTATTGAAATAAAACAGTCAACATCACCACACTGCATAACCTTTTAAAGATCTTTTTTTACTTCGATGATTTAAACAGAAAACAATCATAGAAGATCAACAGTTGGAATCATTCAACCAAATAAACTAAAATATTGCCAATATCTTGTTCACCTACAACCACAGTGCCATGAATTGAATCAATTTGCAATATTTGATCTTTATTTTGAAATTCGACAAGACCTTTTAATGGTGTTTCCATACTGGGTATTGATCTCGTATAAAATTCCCAATTTTGATAATAAAATAGACGAATAGTTTTACTTAGTTTTAATTGGCGATCACCATTTCGTCTTAACCGTGATTCTAATTGTTCAATTGTATCACCATTCATTATTGGTAGAGACCATTCAAAATTCGATGTATATGGTTGACGATTAATCAAACGTATTGTTACGGATGCTTCATGACGAAAGTGTACAAGTGGCTTACCAGGTATAATATCTTCTACAGTAGATACTGCTGCTGTCTCGTTATCATTACCATCCGTTAAATGAATTTCAATTTGTTCCACATTAAGTGCACGTCGAAGATAATCTTGATTAAATTGTAAAACTTGATATTCATCAAATGATAAATGTTGATCTAATGCTGATACATTTCGACTTTTTTCTAATAGATCTTTTGAATAAATAACAAACGGCATTAGTTTTTTTTGATATTTCTTATCGATTTCTGGACGATCTTTAAAATGAACTGCTAATTGTTTACTATCAGGTAATGAATGATTGTTTGCGAGATACAATTTTTTTAATTCGTTAATAACAAATGTTTGCCATGATGGATATGAACGTGCAACATGGATTGCTGCATGTGTTGGTGGCAATGGTGGTTGAGTTTTTACTCCTTTCGATTTACCACCTACTTGTTGAGTTGAATAAGATTTAAGACGAAGGCGAAAATCATGAGCAGTATTCATTAAATAATTGCATGAATCAATCAACGATTGATCGACTTTACCTATGATAATAGAAACAAAGTCTTATGAAATAACTCTCAAAATTTAATTCCAAAAATCTAAAAGCAAGACTAACATTCTTTTTGAAAGGGATCAATCTTCCTTTTTTTCCATTTCATTAGTAAATAAGAATTTTCTATTTGTTTGACTAGAATTTTTTTACTCTTAAATCAATTACAGATGACTAGAAGCGATTGTCAATTTTATTGAATTGACTCAAGTATTTCAATCGAATCAAAGTCAATCGAAATCTTAATGGTCAACACTAACGTAAACATGGTATGAGCAAAGGATTAATAAAATATATTTGATATTAATTTAAATACGCATTGATCTATGTAATACTAGAGAACAAATATACACAAAGAGAAGAATCAAATATGGTGACCGTGTACACCAGTCACTTCCTATCTTCGATAGTATTTTTTAATCTCGTGGCTTAATAATAATTTTTACGTTGACAATTATAAATTAATTTCTTTTTTCTTGTATGAAATCATTTCTTACCAGCTGTTGGCCATTTAGCATTCATAATGGTTGTTCCAGGATGAAGAAATTGATAAACATAATCGCAAATATGTGGACAAATAGGTGATAATAAGATAGCTTGTACTTCAATAAAACGTTTAATTAAACGTAAATTCATTTGTTCAGATTCTGAACATAATTCTCGATAATTATCACGTGCAATTTGTAATGCGAAAAAGCCATACTTAAGAACATCTTTATAGAGCATTTTTTCATAACTTTCTTGTGTTAATTGAATTGTACGATTTATTTCAGATTCAAATACAAGATCATAATAATTATATTTCGTATCTATTCGATAGTGAGATTTTTGTTGTTTCGTAAATTCTTCATCTGTATTATCTGAACTGGTCGAAAGATGTAATTTATCTTTGACCCAATTAATAACCGATGAAACCATAGTTGAATTCTCTTCTGATGCATGTTTTGAATCATTTTCTTCTTCAGTATCTACTGGATTGATATTAAGTATTTCTTTAACCCATTCAATAAATGTATATAGACGTAGAAGTTGTGCTTGAGCCATTTCTTCTTCAAAATTTGCATCTTCAATTGAATCACCAGCATCGGCTAGTGTCAAACGCATACCTATATTATAAAGAATACGATTTTTGGTTAAATATTTTTTAAAATTTCTTAGATAAAACCAATAACGAACCATCAGCGGAAAACTTTTCAATCGCTTGTACTAATGTTAGAAAGTTGCCAGTTGATTTAGACATTTTTTCTGAATTTAATAATAAATGTCCATTAGCACGAAATGAACGTGGCCAAAATTCAGGATTATTAGGCCAAATTGCCGTATGATTATATATGGAATAAGTAAGATGATTTGGGATTAAATCTTTTCCACTGGAACGTAAATCAACTGGATACCAATATTGAAATTCATTACGAAGATGGTCAAGTGTTGCGTGAGGAATATCTGTTGTTGACGATGGATAAGGTTTGTCAGGAAAAAATATATAATCCCAAACTGCAATTGTTAATTGAGATGGAAGAATATTTGCTGGACCTAAAATTCAAATTAACCATCAGTGTATGTTGAGAAAAATTCATTTTCAATAATTTATACCTAATTTTTCACCGCTAAAAGAATCTCGTGCTTGTAAGAGATGAGCTACAGTATAATAAGCCATATAAATAGTTGAATCAGATAATGATTCAATTAAATATTGTTCATCCCAAGGTAGCTTTGTTCCAAGACCATATGAACGTGAACATGCATGTTCATGTAACCAACCTAAGACAGCGTCAAATTGATTACGTGTTTCCGTATGATAAACATTCAGTTTATCTAATGCGTGTTTAGCTTCTTGTTTCCATTTTTCATTACCATAATCAAGAAACCATTGATCAACAAGAGCTACAACACATTCATCATTTGATCGAGACATAACTTTTCCTTCTGGTTCATAATAAGCACACGCTTGGCCATTTGTGATTAAATCATCACGAACAAGTTTTTTTGCATCACATACTTTCGTATTTGCATATTTGCCAACTACAAGTATACCGTCATAAAATGATTTTGTATAAATTTTCTCCTTTGCTTCCAATAGTTTATCTCGATCATTTTGCGATTGAATTTTCATTTGACTACAGATGGCAGGTGCTGCAAGACGACCATACGGTTCAAGTTCAATAATTGGTACAGGATCATATGGTAATACCATGGACTCTTTAATATTATATTTGTCTCGTAAATTCACCTTTTATGAAAGAAGAAAAGAAAAGTTGTTTTTTTAGTGAACAGAAAGACAAAACAAAACAAAATAGAATTGTCTTTTACCTTATTTTTAATATCCATTAAAGCAGCATAATCATCTGGTGAATCACTTGGTACTGATGTAACAACACCCGTACCTTTATCTTCTTTAATTGTCATCATTGGCAATACATAAACTGTTTCATAATGCGAAATTGGTGCATGTAATGGTAGTCCGAATAATTCAGAACCTAGAAATTCAGCTAAGACAGTATATTGACCACAGACAGCTGTATATTCTTGATAAGCCATGTTTCGAGCTGCACGTCGTGTGCATATAAGAATACCGTGTGAACGTGTTTCAAACGCTATATAACGAATATCTGGATGAAGCCAACAATTTGTTTGGCCATACATTGTTTCTGGTCGAAGAGTAGCAGCAGCTAGATAAACGCCAGTTGTCGATGATGTTACATGAGATTTTAATTTTTCTGGTATATGGTCATCATGAATACGAAGTTTAATTAATGTATATTCTTGTGGAGCAACACCTTCGCCACTACTACGATCATGATCCATACATGGTTGATCATCTTTCGGTGAATAAATTGTATAACTTTAAGAAAAAAAATCAAGTTATGGTTATTGAATATAGAAAGATTTTTCTATTTACCGTTTACCAAATTGAATTTTACCACCTTCTTTTAAATGATGAAATTGCCAACGGACAAATGAATCATAGAATGGATTAATATCAGTTGTTACGAATGAACGACGCCAATCAACCTATAGAATATGAACGCTAATAACATTAAACGAACCAAAAAAAAATGAAACTATGATTTACTTTTAAGCCCATCATTTCGAGATCACGTTTGCCACGAGGTGGAAAATAAGAAATCCAATATTGTGGATCAGCAAATCGCCGAATTTCATCATCGTCGTCGATTCCCAAACTACGCATTATTTGCCATTGATATTTTTCACCACCACTCTTAGCTGTTGCTTTACCCTATTCGAAGGCAAGAAACAGATTAAAAGTTTTTATCCTACTGTGCACGATGAGATATACCTTCTTGCTCTTTGATTTATTATCAACTTTACTACTTTCACTTTCATTTGTTGTTGCTGCTGCCTTTTCTTCTTCATTTTCTTCATTTGTATCAGTAGGAAATTTCGGTGGAAATCCAAAATCTTC
Organism: Rotaria socialis; assembly: GCA_905331475.1. Lineage (NCBI taxonomy): Eukaryota > Metazoa > Rotifera > Eurotatoria > Philodinida > Philodinidae > Rotaria > Rotaria socialis. The sequence continues at coordinate 42,363 of CAJNYU010001739.1, read as the reverse complement.
CATTTCACGTTTCAATTTATCGGCAGCAGCCTGTGCAATTAAAAAAGCTTTTAACAAAATATTATTGTCATTGAAATGAACCTACTCGAATAGGCATGCCTGTACAATGAAATCCAAATGGAAATAGACAATGTTTTCCACGGAGACGTTGAAAACCAACTGCGAACTAACAAGAAACAACCGAAAATATCTATGCAAAGAAAAATAGAAAGTAAAAGAGTAGATATCGAACCTCGCATTTCGACAATGAAAATGTATGTCCTAAATGAAGCCGACCATTCATATATGGATAGGGAAATGTTACCAAATATGTATTCGAACTACAACAAAACCAGATATTTCATTTTAACAATTTAAATAGCTCGATTTTACTTTTTAGTAGGATGACCAGGTGCATCGACTTCAAATATTTTTAAATCAGCCCATAATTTTTGCATTTGCTTTTCAATATTTCGAATAGTATCAAGTTTGACTGTTGAACGTTTCTCCGTTGATACTCCATCAGCTGCATCAACAGCGGTTGATACCTTTGACGTTGCCATGCTTTGGATTTTGATTTAATTATCTACAATAAGTATATATTCTAGAAGTATTGCATGATTTTACAGAAGAAATGGTACTGATAAAAAAAATCGATTGCATCAGACTACGTTTAAAGAACGAATCAAGGAGAAATATTTTCAGCCTATCATCAATAGTCCAAACAAGTAAGTAAGCAAGCAAGCAAGTCCATACTATTGTGAGTATGACGTGTTCATAGAGGTCGTTCCTTTACAATTGAATTATATCATCAGTAAAGTTTAACAACTCCCATGACGTATAATAGTGATTGTGCTACCGCTGATATAATTCGATATTGCAAAAGCCGGTCTTATAGTGATAGGTTATCGATGGTCATGGAAGAATCGACTAGAATTAAACGACAAAAAAGTGGAATAAAAATTATCTAGCAATTTTCAACTCCATTGAATAAATCTTTTGGATTTTAGTCTCGATTATGTACGTAATAATGAACTAAAGTTATTTTCGCCATTTTATTATTTTATGAGAGATGCATTAGAACATTTAATACACTGATAGTTTAATAATCTCATCAGATCCAATAGAAAACAAATGATAAACGAAAGAAGACCTTAACTAACTTCTCTATATCTCAAAAAGAATCTTGAAGATATTCAATCAAATATTATAACTAGTGACAAGTGATATTTCTTCGTTAAAGGTAAGTAAGGAATTGGTATTTGTCTCAATAGGATTTTATATTTCATTTTGTTCAGGGTCAATCACATATTGATTATTATTTGATGTCAATGCAGCTAAAATATATATACAGTGAATCTTCTTTCACAAAAAACTGGGATAGAAAGGAACAATCGACATAATAATCCTGCAGTCACTAATCAGCTTGAAGATACAGTACTAATAGTTGTCTGTGTTTTACTGCTACTGGTAATGAATGAATTTGTTTTACATCGATGAGGTGAATATATTTTATTTTTTATCTGATTTAATAACTATTGTCATTTAACTACATGTTGTTTTTCATTGAATTTAACAATAGGGATATACCAAAAACGCTGACTGGATTTGAGCTCTATACATGTGCATACTAAATTACTTATTTTAAAGTAATAAATGGCCAAAGTCTTTCAGGGCTTTTATCTACGTATACAAGTATTGATTAGACATGATTTAATTCTCTTCTTTTATTTTATTTTAATTTATTTTAAATTTAAATCAATTTAATTTGACTTGATTTGATCTTATAGTTTATTAATTTAAATTTAAATTTAAAATTTACNATAAACTATAAGATCAAATCAAGTCAAATTAAATTGATTTAAATTTAAAATAAATTAAAATAAAATAAAAGAAGAGAATTAAATCATGTCTAATATATCAACCTTCTTAACAAAACAAGAATACAAGTATTGAAATCGAAGGTATACATCAGTGGAAAACTTTACAGTTGTCTTAAATGTTTACTTGTTGATAATTATTTTTCAAAAACTTTCATCAAAACTCTTCGTTTGTAATTTAACTTTCGTTAAAAGTGTCAGAATGTATTTCTTTTACTTAGCATAAATGAATGTTTCATAAAATATTTAGTTTTAGATGTTCTCTCATAATATTCATTGTTTCTATTGGATAGCAGAAATTTTATCCGATGATAGTTATGAAATAGCTCATTACTATAATATTTCATGTACACTAGTACAGGGATAATTGAGTATGTATTAACTCGAGCTTCAACCCATTGAAATGATATATTATATCATCATTTTCGTCTTATCAATGTTCAAACAATACTAATTCTGGATAATGTGGTTTCAAAAGTGAGTTTCAGTCTATGTACATAACATGACTCATGTATTAAAATTGAGAATGATTGGACATAAACTTGAGTTTTATTTTCAAGAAAAATTCTGAAATCATAAATGAATAACAAATGGATTATATTATCAAGAAGCAAATCGTATGTAATCAATGCCAAAATGATCTCCATTGCCAGAACGTACGGGATCTATTCGAAGACGACGTACAATACCATACCAATTTGTATTTGATGATAAATCTAATGTATACTCGTGCCAACTATCATCAGGTTTTATGTTAATCGAAAAACTAGCTGATTCTGAGAAAGAATTCGCAATATTATTTGTATTCCAGAATACTTGTAACTGTTCCTCAGATTTTTTGCCATTGCTTATTCTAATAATTAACTTTTTCACTACTGTTGTGTCAAGCATAAGAGGAGGACTTAAAATTTGAGGATCACTACCCTTAGGTCTCAACATCCACTGGCCATTTTGAGGACTATTGGCAAATTGCTCTACATAGGACACTATGGTCCATCCTTCATTGTTTCTGTCAAAATTAAATTCGTAGGATCTTGGATTTTGAGCAGTATATTGTGTGAGACTAACATTGGCTAATTCAATCGTTCCAATATTCAATCCAGTTATTTCCCAACCAACATTCATTCCACCAACAAAATATCGACTAAGATCATTCGAACGTAAGAAACCACGTTGTACGGCTGCTTGAAGACCTAATCGAACAAATGGCATCATATCACCAGCGACATGCACTATAGAGCCTGATTGTACAGATGTAGTTGCAAAATTAGAAAACGCAGGCGAATAGATTAAGGAACCAGTGCCTGGATCACCATTAACATATAAACTAGTCATAGGGACTCGATCATCATACACACCAATACCTAACCAAAAATATTTGCCATAGTCAGGATCGTCATCTACCAAATTTTGAATAGTCATATAGAGTGGAAAGATGGCAGCATGTAAGTTTGAGTTATAGCCAGATTGAATATGTTGATCCATGTATAGAAGATGAACATCCAGATCCCAATGTAATTCAGTCACCTCACTTAATGGTAACGAATGATGAGTGCGTCCAATTGTTTGCTGCATTAGAAGATGCACCCAAGGAGCATTGGGTGCTTTGTATTGACCACCATATTCATGATAAGCATTCATTGCTAACTGTATTCGACCGTCTTGAAAGAGTATCACACTTTTATCACTTGTTGCCCATTGCATACCTTTACTGATTGAATCATTCATAAAAGTACCTTGGGAAGATAAATTCGAACGGCTAGCCCATTGAACAATTTCCCAGGAGGCGCTACTATTCGATACCGTAGAAAATGGATTGAATAAACGATAGTGAGGTCCAGCAGAACACTCAGTTGGATCCGACAGACAAGCAGGAATAACGTCAAAACCTTGATCAAATTTTATATCACTAAGTAGTTGTGTTCCTTCAAAATAAGATTGAACTGTCATAATGAGTATCAATAATATTAAGATGATACGTAATCTCTGAATCATTGTGGTGGAACTTGATATTCTAAAAAAAAATAGTAAACGGGCACAGTCAATGGATGTCACAAATCTAGGAATGCATTGTTGTCTATCAGCAGAAAAGCACAGCCAAGTTAACTGCTGCTTGTTATTCCCATGATTTACTTATCGGCAACATCGATTGTCAATGATACGACAACAACAAAAATCAAGATTGAAGACTGTTTTATCAGGTTTTTTTTATATGTGAACCTGCACTCCATTTTATATAATAGCACTTCGGAAGCAAAATCTATTACGATTAAAATATCATTTTAAGGGTACGTCTATAAGGGAGGATGAGGGCTTCTCGAAAACGTACACTTACATTTTTTTCGAAAATATGCGCGAGTTCCACAAAACATCGACCTTCCTTGTATCACGTAAATATCGATTCGACAAGCGATTCCCATAGTTTTTTTTAATACTGAATTAGATCAGAAATTTATTTGAATATCAAGATTCTTGGATAATGATAATCAGATATGATTTGGTACGAGTCTATTCTTTTTATTTAAGAAAGATTTTCTTATTTAGATTGTTTTGAACTTATACACATGAAAGAAAAGGAAAAGGAAAAGGCAAAGGCAAAAGAATGAAAAATAAATTGTGTTAGAAAGAGATAGACAGAAAGAAAGATTTCAGCTATTATTGTTAGAAAATCTTTTTTTTTTAAATTTTCCTAGGGACTTGGGCATATCTCGTCTAGACAATTACATATCCTTATTCAGTTTTTCATGTTCTTTCCAACGATGTGATTCTTATTGTGTCTGCAAGAAAAACAAAATTTTCGAGTCACTTGATATGAATATTTATTATGGATTATTCACCTCTTCTATCTTTAAGATGAAAAAGAGGGTGCTCGAAGCAAGAACGTGTGCATAGCTACGTGTAAATACATATATTAACATTCAAAGATGAAATGTTTGTAAGAAAAATGGGTTCTTCTCTTTCGACATTAATATGATATGGTAAGTTATATCCGTATAATCAACACACGTTTTATACTAAGTTTCGAGTCTTAAACCACTTGATCCATATCGATTTTCAAATCGAACATAGTCTCATGAGAAAGCACGTTCATTGAAGTGTGCATTTGAGAAATCATATTTCTTTTCTGTATCCGTATTGAATTGATCTTCACTAGATTTAAAAATAACATCAACTGTTAAAAGATGATTCAACAGAAAAGGACTTCAACAATGAAGAAGCTCTTATAGACTTTGACGAAGAAAATTTTTCTTAAAATGAACTAATTACGGATGAAGTTAATTTGATTGGTAATAGACATTTAATTGATAAACTGATCGTAAAGATTCTAATAAAGTACTTCAAATTATTTTCATTTTTGTATTAGCTTTCGATAATCGTTTTTTTAAAATTAGCATCAATACAAAGCGTTTCACACTATGCCATCGGCAATCATGAAGAGTAGTAATTTACATTTCGATAAGTTAAATATAAATAAGAGAAACACAGGAAGAATACAATGTTAGTAACATATACCCTTGATTCTATCGTCTAACAATCACTGCAAAATTGATCAAAATTAATATTCTTTTTCAATTTGTTAATGAATTTACATAAGAATGTAGAACCGTTGAAAAGTAAGAGAAAATTTCAAAAAATGACACAAAAATTCAATAGCAATGCTTATAGACGTGTCAGGCTTCAATCATTTGGTGTAATTTTTGCATGGTACCATTGCACAAGCTTTCCAAAATGCTTTTTGGCACGAGAGGATCAGCTCCAATTTGCATAATTGTTAAGATTCCATTCACATTTTGCAGTATAGTAAACGGCATGGCTCCTAGAATCATATTAACGAAAGGAGTCATTTCTACAAGCTTCCATCTGCCATAGTCTTCAGAAAATGGTAAAACACCCCAGCTAGAAATAGCGCTAGTTGGAAGTACAGAGAAATCGGGAGGACCTAGAGTTTTTTGGAAAATCTTTCCCATAATTAAGCCAAGAGCAAGAATTTGACCAGCGTCGACTGATGCCTTTATAAAGTCTCCAATTACAGTTGCCAGTTGCCACATATCTCTGGAAGTTGTTGGTATATCTCTTAGAGGTAATATGAATGGCATGATACCTGACACATGATAACTAAGATCATGATTAGAAACTGGTGGCACACATCGTCTACGAGTATCAGCTCCAATAGATAAACGTAATGCAGTTGGATGATCTTCTTCAGATTTGACTAAAGTAGAAGCTGCACATAGAATGGCACTGCTAACAGCAGAAGTTACGGTTACACCTTTACTACGACATTTTTCTACTAGCATTTGCGTTTCTTCCTTATTCAACATCGCATAACAACTTTCCGTATGACAAAAGTCGCACATATCAGTCAATGGAAAGTCGACATCGCCTAATGGTATTCTTGCAATACTCTGGGCATTGATTACACGCATATAAAAAGCGGTGAAGATAAATTTACCGAGTGCAATCACTCTGCCAATTATTGAGAGACTCCTTTGAATCGCCGCCTCCATAGTTATTGGCCAATCTAATGAATTAGCAAACATATTGTCATTTTGACCAGCTAAAGCTATGAGAAGTTCATTTGCCACAGAGCTCAAGGAGATACCATCGCAGACACTGTGTTCGCAAATAATTATTATTTCTCGTGGACTGTTGTCATCATTGTCATCTTCAGGATCCTAAAAAAATCAATGCATATTAACTGCGTGCGTCTACTATAAGTAGTAGTATTATTAAGACTAAGTAATATTATTTAATTAGACAGCTACCAGCTCTTCTTTACCTGCAAAAGCCAAAATTCAGCAAGCCCTTGACCAATGTTCGTTATTTTTTTCTCTTGCTGCCGCCATTCTTGGCGCCAGAAGATTAGATGATCAGCATGCTTTCGTGGTATTACTCGGATGTTAAGTTTCAGTGTGTCATCTTCTTCCAATAGGAAACTATCTGGTTTTTCAGGGTTAATTTTAAGACGGCTTCTTAGAACAGGGTGACGGCGTTGAAGGAGACTTATTGCTGCAGATAATGTTTCTACAGAAATATACGGCCCTTGAAGATGTAAGACTTCGCCAACTTTAGTGTATCCTTGATGCTGTTGCGATGCATGCACTAAAGCAGTTTCTGCTGAACCAAGTAATCGTTGTCTTTTATTAACAGCTGGTGTATTATTTCGTTGAAACCAGGAAAACATCTGTTTGAAGAAAAAATTTGTTGATGAATCAGCTACTTGAAGAAATAAATGGTAGTTACATTGTTCGTAGAATTTTAGAAAATCAAATTCAAAACCATAAATAAATGTTATCTCAAGAGTAATACGATATCGACATTGGCACAAACACAATTAATTAATGAATAGAGTCTGAAAAAATCTGTAAGACAGAATGTCGATTCATCAGCTCTATTTTATTGACAAAAGCGTATATGAGAAGCGAAATTTTTATTCAATATTCAGGCATAGCTATTGTTTTGATATGTTTTGTCTAAGAACTATTTTGAAAATGAGATATGAAAACTGAACATATTACTCGGGGAACATCGCTAACGTGACAGTGATAACTCATGAATCGTAGTTATTCATTGTTATAGTATTTATTACAGTGATTAAAAGGATCAAGTACTTTAACTAAAGAGCTTTACGATTAGTTGAGTTCTCCTGAAGCTATAATTGAAAATATAAAAATTTCTTGTTTTGCCGTGTGTCATGGCATAGAGAGCAAAATCAATGTAATTTGAGAATTATTATTTGAGGTTCGACGAGTTTTTTGACTACTTTGATAGTTGCATAATGTGTGAAAAGTATTCAATCCATTTTTTATGGAGTCGAGTACTAGAATCTTATTTAGACATTACTGTATTTTTTATGGAGCGTATTTGAATATTTGAATTTTCTGTTATTTCTACACAGATTAGTACTCAATAAAATTGCAATAATAATTTAAATTATATCTATACTTTTTCTGCTTCGTTTATGTTACTTACAAGTGTCCTGTCATGAACTCAATTTATATTAGAACTCGAATCAGATAATTACTTTATCCTAAATAAATTCCGCTGATATAAACCCACACATTTACGTAAATTGCGATCTACGTTGTTTCTACCGTATCCATAAAATATTTACATCGTGAATGAGTGGTCTCGGAGAAAAATTAGTAATAAAGAATCTATTTTAAATATTATAATTAATGGAAATAAAAATACTAGAGTACTTACTCTCGAACAAAATCAACAAGAAAAAGATCTTTTAATTGCAGTAGATAAAGTGTAGGTATGACTAAGAATATGCTGATGTTGTTATTATTTTTATTGAAGCATCAACAACACGAATAGCTAAAGGGCAGTGTGACATATTGATATTCTGTAGTTCTTTTATTCCTTCTCTCTCTCTCTCTCTCTTTCTTTGCCAAAGTAAGCGCGGATAAGTAATAAAATATGCGAAGTAATATATCATGTTTGCTTACAGTATGAAGAGTAGAAATAAGATATAAGACAGTTCAAGTCAAGGACAAAAAGAAAAAGAAACGAACTACGTCACATGTGAGTCATTTGCAAACTCTAGGGATGATACAAAATTGTCGAATAATTTTACATTTTTGAAGAAAAATTCGATTTAAATTTAGAAGAAAATAATGAGAATAAAAAAAGAAACTTCTCAATTTTTATTTGCATGAGAGATTAATGTATGTTAATGATAAAATCAAATAATTCGGATCTATATAAAACGGATTCAAAGAATCGAATTAATAAACAGTTCTTCTTTCTAGAAACATACTGAAAACAACCGATGCAGTTTCCACTAAATTCACATATAACTCGATAATTATAAGTTTAAACTAATCTAACTGTATGTAAAGTGAATTCATACTCGAAAAAATTGTGCATACATGGCTGTAAAACGAACTGATAGATGACGACGCAATACGATGAAAATCAATGTCTTATGACGTCGTTTTATACGTGCTTCAAGTCGTATAAGATGCCATTTTAGATGGTGGGCCTGTGTATGTTAATATGATTATTCTCGTAGGAGTCATCCACAATTAATCCATATCATTATTCTGTTTTTCTCATTACTTTAACTCTTATCACTGTATTATGCATGCAAAAGAAAAGCAAGTCTCTAGTTTTTCCAAGGGGAGGACATCTCATTCGGGCATTCCCAGCCATTCCTACTCATTCGAATGGCTCGGAATGAGTTTTTTTCCCCTTGGATTACTACGTTACACTAAGGAAACTGAAATATCTAACTAGACACTATTAAGTAATTTAAAATCGATTCTAATCCTGAAAATATGAAGGATTTCAATATTTATTCTGATTTACTAATATTTAACGAGTATCATACTACGACGTCATGGTACTATACCGAACCAGAGCTAGGATGTAAATATAAATACGCTTTAACTAATTCAGAATGCGAGCAGATTTTATTTAATTGCTTTGTACCTTGTCTGATGTTTGATGAGCTGATCAATAACATATGCTTTTTTTAAAACTTTTCGTTGCCTTTGTCAGCTAATGTATCGCTTCAATATAGAATCTATTAGATTAATTAATATAATTTCAATCAAAGAAATTGGGATGTAAGACTTTAAATAGATTTTAGTAAATAATTTTCGAATCCATAATTGTTGATTCATTCACATTCATAAAATACGATGATAGATAAAACATGAAATTTTATTTTATTTTTCTCTACTATATTCATACAGTGATTAGCTTGAATTTCACATTGAAGTTAGATGATCGATCAGTCTATTTTTGGTTCTTTCAAAAACCATGAAAAACTTCAGTCATTATTTCATCGGTTTCTTAATACAAGTGTTGCTTTCAACGTTTCAAATATTATTTTCATTTACATTGGCGAAATCAAATAATATGAAATTTGTTTTTATGCTTACTATATTTTATATTTGATCAGTAAAAGGAAGTTCCTGATGACCTTAGTTTATATTGGTCGTTTTGATTATATAGATGGAAAAAAAACTCTAGTTTCATTACAGTAATTATACATTGTCGAAAAAATTGTACTTTTAATTATGACAGGCATGATACATTAGTCAGTTTCTGGAATCTTTCTTCTGTAATGAAAGCAAAGAATATCTTTACCAACATGAATGTAAATTTCTTTGAAAAACAAATCTCAAATTATGTGAACGCGTAGTCAACTATTGATGTTCATCACAATGATAATGAATAAATATACACGATATTTCAATATAGATTAATCCTTTAATTATACTACATGCGAGTCCAATTGTAAAATAAGATTTATCAAAGTACATGCCGATGCTAATCATCTTCATTATAATTATTTAGAAGAATGCATTTCGATTATTGTATTACAATGATCTTTCGAATAAGAAGCAAAAAAATTGATGATTGACAGATTTCGCCGAATGAGAATGAAATCTTTTTTTCTCTTCTTCTTGTCAAACGTATTAACAAAAGTCAACAATACAGAGTCTTATCAAAAACAAAAATGAGTTGAAAGTCAAAAAAAAAATGTTTTCTTGATCAACCATTCGTGTGACTATTTTAATATCAATTATTCAATCTTTGTAAGCTTTTCAAAAACAACGTGCAAAGAAAATTAAAATAAAATTGATTACTGTACGTTGATCTCTATTCAGCATTTCAATATTAGATAAATATGTTTAGATTTATTTAATCTAATTAAATTAATATTGATACACAGTATAATATTTGCGCGAATATAATGTTGACAAAAACAACAACAACAACAACAACAATAAACAATTGAAAATCTTCGAGAACTTGACCATTTAATTATTCAACTTATAGTTATTGAATTGTATCTGATGTATATCGGTTAATATAAATTTTTGCATCACTTCCGCCAACTGATCTTGGACGATGCAGCATTATTGGTGTTGATGCATCAGACATATCAGGATTTGGGCTTCGTCTACATGACACGTTCTGACTTGTAAATCGATGAACATTATCTTTTGGTGAAGATAATTTCGTTGAAATCTGTGCTGAAGCCGATGATTCAGTTGATCGACACAAAATAACATTGGTAAATGCACGTCGAAATACATCACTGAATATTGTATATATGAATGGATTAGCCATGGACGAGCTATAACCAAGCCATGTTATTGAAAACCAAACAGTTGATGATAAACGCTCACGGCACTGTTCACATATAGCCGATATAAATGTACAAATAAAAAATGGCGTCCACAATGTAATAAATACGCCAAATATAATCATTAAAACTCTTAGAGCTTTTCGTTCATTAGCTGCAACATAGTCTTCATCACGCGCACGTTGTTGGTGAAAAGCCGCTAAACGTAATCTCGTAGGAAGATGAAGCATCATGCTTGAAGAATCAGATGAATTTGTATTTGTTATTGAGCTTACTGTTTGATGTGGTTGTCGTGTTTTACATGAATTTGGGATAATATGTGCTGACCGATATCGATCTTGTTGACGTCGTACTGGTTTATGGTAATGTTTAAATGTATGGCTGTCATAACGGCATGTTGTATGTAAAAGGCTAGATGATGATGTTGATGTACGTGAACCATGTTCAATTACTGAAGACGGTTCTTGTTCAGATTCTTTTCGAGAAAAACAATTAGATAAATATGATTGTCGTATCAAATGTGATGATGATATTGCAGATGAACGTTGGTCCGACGAAGATGAAGATTTTGATGAACTATCAATTGAACGTGTTGGTGCTGTTGACAAATGACGAAATGAATTTGTTCGGAAAGATGACGATGATGCGGCGGGCTTATTAAATTGAAATTTTCGTCTTTTAGGTGAATTATGCACACAATGTTCATCAACATTATTGGAATGGACATTTCGATAGCCTAATGCCGACAAAGTAGTTGTTTGTGTTGAAACTGATCGTTGCAATTTTAAGAGTGTTAAATCAATTGATGAGATTGACGTTGATTGGTGTACTTTAAATGACTTCTCATTTATATTTGATGAATATTCAATAGATAAAGGATTTAATCGACAATGAAAATAGAATATATAATATTGAAGAATAGATTGAATTATTTTAAAACAATATATCCATGGAATTCTCAAAAATATTGGCTCCTTCGAATGAGACAGAGCAAAATTTTGGAATGATGATAAAGTTAATTGCATGTGGCCACATTCGTGTATGTCAACTAAAATTTAAAGCAAAATATGAAGGAATTAAAATTGATTCAATATCACATACTTGATTGAAGCAGATTTTTCTTTCTCAGCTACAAATCAAACTTTTTTTTCAGGTCATAAAATATTTTGAGTATTACGTTTGAAAGGAAATGATATATAGTCATAGATTATTGAAGTGTTTGGTTAGAGATCTTACATGAGTTTCTGATATACTAGGTGAAGCTTTATTCTATCGTTTCGAATATGATCACAATTTGTTGAGAAGTAAATTATTTTATTTACATTTGAAATCAACAACTGTTACGAATCTTCATTCCTCTATTTCTACACTTGCTAAGAGTGATTCAATGGTCATGTAGTCATGAAAAACAATAGAATTGGTTACAGTATATTACAGATTACAGGAAGAATCATAATCAGAAAATTCTTTTTTTGTCTCTTCTAAATACTTGAAATGAAAAACATACGATGTAGTTTTCTGTCTTTTAGATGATAAACTAAAAAAAGTTTTGAATAGTATTTTTAACTGACTGAATTTGAGCATGAAGATATTGTTTAATTAATTTTCAGCAATATTCAATAGACTAATCAAGAGAAAGAGAGATATGTTTCTAATTTCGTAGATAAAAAGAAATAATTTTATGTTGTAGATTAAAATTCTATTAGATTTGAAAACGTTTTTCGTGAATCCAAATTCTTTTTAGACAGCAATATATGATAACGATTTTTTCTATGTTAGAAACTTACTTTTCCTAGAAGTATCTATCATTGGAGTCAGTTCTTCTTCTTCAAATAGAGATATATCATTAATAGTTGATGTTCGTCGATCCGAGATTTCTGTTTGTTTGATTCTATCTCCTATTGCCAGTACTTGATGTTTATTCTTAACAGTTGGCATTCGAGCAAGATTATTATTATTATTTATAATAACTGATCCGTCATTTGAACTTGATGTTGATTTAGAATATTCGATTGCCTCATACAGAGTACTCATATCTATATCATTGTCTTTTCTATGAACTGTTGTATTTATTGAGAATGGTTGTTGTTGATAAGATCGAGTTTTACTTCCATTTAATATTGAACAACTAGTGGTTAAACGTTGTGAATTATGATGCACAAGTTCATGATTAAAAGTTGTTTCATTAATAACATCCTTTGAATTATTATCTTGATGTAAATTTACATTTGTATTATTTGGAGAAAATAATGATGTACGTGAATCTGATGGTGACGCTGTTCTTTTTATTGCATTTAGTGCTTTATTTAAAATCGAATTTTTATTTTTATTTTTATTCGTCGTTGCTGTTATTATGACTGCTTTGGGTATAGTTTGGTTATTAGTTAATGATGCACGTCGAAGACTTTCAGCTATTTCAACATATTGATTTACAACCGGTGCTAATGGTCGAAACGTTTGTTTTTGTCGTCTCTCACGATCATATTTCTCTTTACTAACTAATACATTTCTTAATGATCGCATTGTTAATGCATATGTTGTTATCATTATTATAAATGGAATGTAAAATGCAAAAATTGAACCATAAATTTTAAATGATGAATTATTTGGCGCGCATACACCATCTGATAAAACATTTTTCTTATTAATAATTCCTAATATAAATACAGGTGATGATACAGCTACACTCACAGCCCAAACGACAATTATTTTCAAAAACATGACGCGACGAGTTTTATTTCGTCCATAACGAAATGGGAAACGAATTGTAAAATATCGATCCATGGACATCGTACTCATATGCCATATAGATGATGTACAACATAATACATCCATAGTAGCAAATATAACACATGCATAATGTGGTAATGGGAAATGACCAATCACTTCGGAAATCATCCCTGTAGGCATGACTAGAATGGCAACAAGGCAATCTGCAATCGCTAATGACATGAGAAAATAATTTGTTGTATTCTGTAATTTTCGTTCACGGGCTATGGCTAAACAAACTAGAAGATTTCCAGCGGCCGTGACAAAAATGACTAAAATATATAAAAAAAATAGTGTAATTTATGTCACTGATGTGATGTTGTATTAAGCCTATTTCAGATTATTTTAAAGTGTGCTCGTAAAATAAATCATATCGCTCTTTCATTTCCTAATAGGATTATGCGAGCATCTAGACATTTTGTTTCCTAGATCAGAATTTTGTTGACATGCCATCAACAAAGAAAAATGAGAAAGATAGTGTCGAAAATATTACACTTACTAATAACTAGTAGAAAACGATACCACATTATTTGTACGAATGTTTGATAAGTTTCGATATTTGGTGTCGTCGAATTTTCCTCGCTAATTATTCATATAGTAGTTGATGCGACAGTGAAAGGTTTCTAATATAAAAATATATTTAAATATGAATCGACAATAAAAGTATGAACATGAGAAGAATTGAAATGTCGAGAAACAAAGGTATTTCTTTCGTTTGAAATTTCAATAGAAGAAAAGGAAACTTCATATTATCTACATGATCGAACATTGGTTGTAGGCATCTTCTCTTTTTTATTTTGGTCTTCATCATAGAGACTAATAATAGCCGAGACGATAACGTTCTCGTTTGTTGTCGCTCTTGTTTTTCTTCTTCAGCCCCTTTCGCTCATTCCACTTGTCTGAACTTTTTAAATATCTTACTTAGATAATTTCATAAAAACACTACAAATGTAATAGATCAATAGAAAAATTTCCAAATTTTTGAAATGATAATAATACAAAAACAAGAACCAAATGTCACTTTAAGTGTTAGCATAACATATAAATACTATTATGAAATGCATACTTTCTGACAGATTACACAATATCACTTTGAACAGAGGATGATACTTTTTAGCTCCATAAATCAACGTAGTAATGGTTTGACAGTTTTATTTTATAGTTTATGCCGGTTTGACTCAACATAATTCTTTATTTCATTTTAATACTGTTTTGGTTTTCTTATGCTACTTTTTATTATTATAAGATTTCAAACGAGAATATTTTAGGAATTTCAAAAATACTTACGGTGTATAAAAGATAAACAGTTGTTAATGATGATGGTGATGATGTGTTACTGGGATACAACATTGTTTTTTTCTCAATAGGAACTTGAATCTAAATAAATAAGAACAACTCTGATGATAGAAATTAATTAAAAAGAGCAGGATCAGAAAATTTCTCCGTTTAATTTATAACTAGACTAAAGATACTAGAGTGCTCATTCTATGACATCTAAAATTGGTTATATAAAAGCAAGAAATTTTACTGAGAAACCTCTCTTCTATCTTGAAATTTGTTTTTAATAAACATTGTTGTCAGGTTAATAATGAAAGAAATTTGTATACCATAAAACTTTAACTAGATAAAAATCAGTTTTCTTCCTTTTTTTGTGAATTCCTAACTGATAATTTCACGAAGTAAACAGCTCAATGCTTGAAAGATATGCTCGCGATGTATTGCAAAGAGAAAAAACGTTAATTAGAAAAATAAAACTTACTGACGTATTCTATATATATATATCTATGTCTTAGAAAGAAAGATGCCACTTTTTTTCTAAATAAAAAATACGAATAAACTTAAATATAATTCTTCATCCATTTACTTTAATCTTTATCATTTGTTATTGTTTTTTAAAGTGTTCCTTTCTTTTTCTATGATGATAGACATAATTATCGACTGCTACATAATAAAAACCTTAGGAATAGTTGAAAAGAAAATATTATGCCAGTAGGAATGAAAAAAAACACATTCTACATGATAGAAGTCATAGAATTTCAATAATACGCTTGTCTTCTGTGTCTCTTTAAACAAATATATTTGTCTGTACAGCATTACCAGTATGGTTAATAAAAAAAAACCCTTTCGATAGCTAGAAAGTAAAAGAAAATTAATTGTAAATGTCAAGTATATCACGAATAAATACTTTTCACTAATATGTCATGAATAATTGTGAATACGTCAGAGCATAAAAATCTTTAGAAAATATTAGCTGTACATAATAAGTAATATATAATAGAGAAAAATCGAGAAATAGATAAGTCAGGCGTATGAAAAGCTTCTTGAGCTTTTGTAATGAAAATAATTGAATTTAATCTTGAAAACTAATCTATCCAAGTATTGAAACGTATATTCTATAGAATTTTGTAATTACTAAAGATCAAATCAGATAAATCTTGATGAACAAACGCACTATATTCATAATTTTAAGTATAATTATAGGCATGTGTATCTTCTATTTAGAAAAAGAACTAGTAAACTTATTCTATGTTATTATTGATATGCATATCTAAACATATATACAGATAAGTTCAGAAATTTGAGTTCATTATAATCGCAAGCACACGCTTTACTATCGATTGTGTATCCCATGAAACATCTAAACTTTCAATTAAGATAATGATAGATTAGAAATATAGATGAAGAAAAATAATCTTTGTATTGAAAATCGGTGGATACAACAAGAACAAATGGCAATGCTTAGCGCAATAGAAAATCTAAACAGTGAACTCTGTTGTACTCGTAAGTTACCAAGATGAGTACAAATAATGTTTTTTTATGCTACATTATTCTGATTTACTTTTATTTAATACGTTTCCTAAGAACTAAATGCACTTGTCATACTCTATTTCTATGTTCGTGGTGTATACCATTTTGAATATGAACACAATTTCCGTTTCATCAATAAAATCAGGCTTACTACATAATCAATTATCAATAGGTACACACATATTACGCTTGCATGATATCTTCTCGATCTTCTTATGGATCTGGCAAAGTTGACTACTAGTGATAGATAATACTTTCAGTAACAATATAGGAAATAATAATATTAAAGGCTAATTTTTATCTTTCTATATTATTTTCCTTGTAGAAATATTTTAATTCAATATATTTTCATTGAATATAATAAAATGTGAAGCTTTGAAATCGAATCATTTTGAAAAATCTTTATTAACACCCGATGCATACTAACTAGCTCATTTAAATGCATTGCATTAAGTCGGAACACTCATTTTGTAAATTATACTCATTTGAGAATTCAGGATAAATTGCTTGTTCAAAAGCAAAATCTAATGTTTTTTTTTATTGTTTAGCTCTATTTAAAGTATTGATTGCGGTTTGACTTTGAACTAAAAACAAATATTCACTGATAAAGTATCGTGATGACAGATTTCAGAATAGATACGAATTCGAATTAGTCTACTCAAAACGAATGAATGAATAATAATACAAAAAAATTGTACTATCTGCTTTAGTTAAATAATCAAAATTTATCTAGGTCATTATGTTTATGATACCGGCTTGTTGGTTCGACCTTGAAATCATTTTTATAAAGATAATTTTAGAAGATTGTTGTTTTATACGATGTATTTTCATCTTATGACAAAAGTTATAGCTGTTCTTCATATTTTAATTGAATGAAAAACTGTGATTAATTTCTTAGTTAAACATATGTCTAATCTAAGATCAATCTTTTCTAATCAAATATTCATTAGAGAAAAACGCATATTGAATTAAAAGATCCTTTACAATGTATGTAATGTCATAATACCGATAGAGAAATACAAGATCACTATGAATTTTATATATGCATGAGTATATGAATAAGTTTATTTTGCTTGAAAACTTAAACGTTTTTTTCTTTCTCTAGCAGAATCGTGTAGATACGATTGTAAAAAAAAAAAGGTCAATTAATTTGATAGCGAAGAGGTTAAATTCTTAATTCCATATATTGTTAACTTCTAAATAGATAATAAGACACATTCAATAGTTCTATTGCTTATCTTATGAATTAGTCGTGAAAATTGCTTATATTTCAAAGTCATTTTTCATAGTTTGGAAAGATGTTTTGCATATAATTAGACAAAAAAAAAGATCCGTAATATAGTTTGAAATAACTAAGAATCATTTTTCATTTATTCATAGTTTCTATCTCTTAAAAGAAAGTATTTATGGCCTTCTGTCTATTTTAAGAATTCGATTCATTGTGAAAAAAAAGATAAAGGTAAACTTGATTAATATTTAAAATTTTTAAATGTTAATTTTTTCATTATAATCATGCTTGGAATCATTACAAACCTTATTTGATTATTGTAGAAGTATTTAAAATAAACTAGCGTTATCTTCAATGCCTATTGAAAAAGAAATTTTTACAATTTGCTGCGCACCTGTTTCGCTTAATCGTTGATTGGCCACCTGTTCTTGTTATACCTGTTGAAAGACAAAACTTACCAAGTACGTATTGGTTAATGAAACAAACAACTGAATATTTTTATCATCACAAAAAATATGAAAAAACAAATTTTTTTCTGCAAAAACTTTTAAGTTTTATTGAAATGAAATTCGACCAAAATTTTTTAATGTTCAATTTGCAAAAATCGCTTATTTAAATGTCACGATCTCAAAATATAAATGAAAATGATATTATTAATGGGAATGAAATAATGCAAAATTTCATTCAAAAAACTGAAACATATAATCATTCTATGTGCCTTGATAATTCATCAATGTCAATGAATACAAAGTCAAAAGCTCATTTTAACGATGTGACCGAGCAAATACTATTTTGTCAAAATGGAATTGATAATTTAAATATGTCATCAAACAAGACTAGTTCGACATTTGTAAGTCAAAGTTAAAGTAAGCAATTTTACTCTAGAAATATCTATCATCAACTATAATAGTTCTTAAAAGATGTCAAAGAAGTGTTACTAGATTCATTTTAATTTACAACCATATGAGAATTATTTCTCGAATGATCTGACAAAAATATTTCTTTTTAACTTCAAAAATCTAATGTAATGCTTTTATTGTCTTCATATGAATTTGGATCAATCGTGAGCTTTGAGACAGAGTAAATGTAAAAAAAAACGATTATCTCATAACGAAATGTGATTGAATCAATCGAACGAATATATTCAAATATTTGGAGAATAAAATAACTTTGAAAGACTTATTTATTAATTTGTATGATTTTTGGTTAAAACTCTTTGATAGTTTTGAAATTGAATTCAATTATTTGCGCATTGTTTGTTTTATGAACGTATCTTTATTTAAAATTGTTCATTGAATTGATAGTTCTATTGGGGATATGACTTACTACGTAGAGTGTTTTAGACACATAATAAAAATATTTGAAGTTGATATATTTTTATGTGTAATTTAAATATTATTCTTCCTTGATGTAACTCGTCAAGTAAAATGAGCGATATTCAGTCAAAATGAAAATATTTATATCTTTTTGAAAAAGAAAACTTGACGTTATAGATAGAAGTATCTATCCGATTAAAAATTAATCTCCGTGATAAAGTTTCAGTATAATAAAAATTAAGATTTCTTATGAAAGTACAAAAAAGGATTAATAGAAAATGTTTTATTTAGTTACTCTTCTCTTTTTAAATTTTTTTTTCAATCTGGAGTTTATAATTAGTAGTAGTTGAGTTAATTATAAATACTTCCAATGTTTTATGTATCAATCTATATAACAAGTACAATGGAGATTGACGCCGATCGTCGATATGATTGAAAAGAAAATGTGAATATATTCTCTTTTTAGAATAAAGAGTCTTCTGAAGAAGTTAAACCAATAGATGAAGTATTAATGGTTGATATTATTTCAAATGGATACAAATATGAGGATACATCATTTGAACTTAATATTGTACAGCCGTGCTATGTTGTTTCAATTATTTCCCCATATGCATTTACAATTCAATTACAACGAGATTTAATTGAATCCGATAAATTTTTTAAAAACATGAAGTATTTTCTTTTTAATATTGTTACTGAATTATTTTATTTCATTGTTTCCTGTCTAGTGATTATTATAATTCAATTTATGATCTTCAATTAACTCAAGAATATTTACGTAAAAATCTACTTTGTGTAACATATGATGAAATAACGTTGACATGGAATCGATCTCAAATAATGGAATATGATTTGAATCAAGATACGGTTAATGTTTTTTTTGTTGATCTAAATTCTTGGGAAGAAAATGTTTCACGTTCACGTATACGTTTCATACTAACAAAATATTCATCTCGACCAGTTCATTTACTAACATGTCGTTTAGCAACTATTGCTTCATTAAATGATGATACTGAATGGAATGATGTTGTATTAAGAACTTTTCAAAATCTTGTTCATAATTGTCAATGTGATGTTGAACCATTATATAAAAGATGTGATAATACTTTCTATGTAAATTTATTTGCACAACATGATGAAGTTTATGTTTGTATTAATGACTTTTTAATACATTGTAAAATGGCTAGACCTATTGATGATATTACTAATGATGATAATACTGTAAGTAGCAATCAATTTAAATTTACAAAAAGAATTTCAAGAGTATTTTTTTTGTTTCCTTAGACTACGTTTATGCTAGACGATGATGGGCAACCAATGCATTCAATTATAGCACTTTATTGGAAGGCTGGAGAGTAATTTTTGTATTTAAAAATTGTGTTTTTTTCTTAAATATTTTTTCTTATTATTAGAACAGCTTCAGAAAAAGATACTTCTATCAAAAGTCAAGACGATCAACATCGTTCGGAAGCATCTACAGAACCATTTCAAACAAAATCTTCATTTCTAACAAAACTAGTTCTAATAGATGAGAAAAATAAAATAATTTTTGCACGATACAATTCATATATAATGGTACCATGGTTTATTTTATCCGATATCCTAAAAGAATTAGATGAAGAAAAAATAAAAATTCTTGTAAATTTTATTCAAAACTTCTATGAAAACCAATTGTTGTTTCTTTTTCTTTTTTAAGGCGAATACATTTGGTTTTAAGCCAAGTATTATCAATCCTCTTAAGCATGTATTGCTTTGTTCGCAATTGTTAAAATTAGCATCGTCTGCATCAATATCAAGTGAAATTAGTTTATATTCAATCGATTGTGTTAGAAAAATTTTAAAAGCATGCCACTATACACAAGCGGCTACGTTTGATTTATTAGATCGAGCACGTTTAGCTGAAGCCAGTAACGATATGACTTTTTGGGATCAATCGTTTGAGGTAAAACCACATTAAAATATTTACGATTAACATATTACATAAGTTTTACATTATTTAGGGTTGATCAATCAATATAACAAACAAATATATTACTATGGATAAATAGTAAATATTAAAGGATATAGAAAAGAATATGGATGCATAGGCTTTATATATTAAATTACTGTTGATACAGACAAGATTTAGTTAGCTTCGAAAAAAATAAAAAATAAATGTTTTACTCCGTGTTATGTATAAAATACCACCATTAGTTTTAAATTATCTCATTTCATATCGACTATCCGTATTGATTAAGAAGAATCACATAATGATTCTAAATATCTATAAGAAGCAATATGACAAGACACTTACTCGCATATCATTATCGTCAAACTTGAGAATGACCACAAAAATTTGACGAATATAGATTCTTTTTAACTTAAAAATTTCTTTAATGAGAAATATGCTATTAATAATTTGACATTTTCAATAAATAAACTTTCATTTCTTATAAAGACTATTTCCATCAATCATACTGTCCAAGAAACAATTGACACTATCTACAAATATACACCAAAAATGCATTGCAGAGCCAATGATAGAACACAATAATATTTCGAAATTACTACTAATAAAGTAATCCGATTAAAATCATTTCTTGAAAGCTTTGTAGAAAAAAAAACATGAAATATCATTGAATGCTCACAAGTGAATCAGTTTGACATAATGGCACTGTCAGTATATAATCAAGTGTATGATGAATTATCATTCAAAATCGATCGATACTTTTTTTTATTCAACCATTAATCACTCTTATGATTTTATTTTTAGAACTACACTCGATATAAATTTATCTAATTCGCAGCAAGATAGATTACTATCAATTCAATAATGAACTTGGCTTTTGTTAATATAATGGTCATTTATCCATTTTATTCAAGATAAAATTATTGAAAACTTGATGTTTAGCAAAATTGTTCATATTGTAAATTTAAGATGAGATTTCTTTTTATTTTAAAATTTTTTAATATATTACTCTCAAAGTATTTTACACAGATCTTAAGTGTTGTTCTTCTAAAATCTCCAATAAAAGTCTTCTTGCTTCTAAAAAATAAAGAACTATTATATATCTAATTGTGATAAAAATAATGAATTGAATTTTCGATCGAAATGATGATTCATACTGGATAGATGAATACAAATTACTAATCTCTTTTATTATCAGTTATTCTAAAAAACAAATCACCGAAATGAAACCACTAAAGAATATACTTGATGTTGTTGCAAACAATGATTTCTTTCTATGGATGAAATGTTTCAATGAGAGAGAAAAGATGAGAATATGAGCTGGTATTCAATGAGTAAATAAGTTCCACAATTGTTCGAATATCCGCAAATTCTCTTGATGCCATGTATGTACCCGTTTCGATAGAAACAACTCTAATATATCGTACAGATTTTGAAATATCTTAATCATCAAGCATGTATTGAATGTAATGTTCTTAGACATATTAGTATTCATGATTATTATTTAGGAAATAGTTTATAAATCAAGATTTTATTATTTGACCTCTGGAAAAAATCTCTTATTAGTGACTCGAATTCTAATAAAGTCATTTTAATATCATCCAAAAGAAAAGGTCGAATTTAAAAGTCATTTGCGGACATTTTTCTGATTTCATTCTCTTGAAAGTATCAAGTCATTAAGCCCAAAAGAGATCGATATTTATTTAATAAGAGCCTATTTTTTTTAGCTTTATTTATCGAATCAAGAAAAACTCTTAGTTCATGACATATACTCACGATTGCTGGACTCCTCATTAACAATATACAACCATTATGTATCAATTCAATATAATCTCAAGATATAAATTTTTTATTTTTAAATTTAATTAATTTAAAAATTTTTCTCATTAGAAAGAATCATCAATCTATTCATTAATATTTCTCTATTCTATTTTTGTTAATTGTACACATAAAATAAGAAAACAAACAAACAACGATAGTTATATTATTTACATAATCGTAATATGTCTTATTTTTTAGAAGGATTAGGAGTTGGAATGGCTCGTTTGAATAATGGTCGTTTTCCCGATGGTGTCGTCTATTAAATATAAAACGAAAAGACAATATTATTTGACAATCAACGAATAACTTTATCGTACCACCATAGAAGACTTCAAACCCATAGATATATTTTCTATTGCTAAACTATTTGTAGAAGTATTTTCCGTTGTGTTTACAATTTGATCGATAAGACGACGTTGTTTAACAGGTGTAACTATTGTTGATGGTGTTGCATCCATATTAATACGTTTTGTTGTTTGTACTTGTTTTTGTTGAGTTCGCGTTTTCATTGTTGAACTATTTAATGGCGTTTTACCTGTAGGTAAGTGTGGAATACCGACACGACGAGATGTTGCTAATGGTGTACGAATATTTGCACTTTGATCAGACTAAGCAAAAATATTTTGTATGTGCTAAATGATTGAAAAGCTAAACTATTTTTCTCTTACGCGTTTCAAAAGAGCACCTGGCGTTGTACCAGTGATTTGTTTTGTTTTTAATGGTGTTCGTTGAACGATTGTGCCTGCGGATGTTTGATGTGCAGCCTAAAAAAAGTTGAATGAAAAGCATAGATTCTGAGTCAAAATTTCACAAAAAAATGTGTTAATTCACATTTATACGCCATAGGAATGGATATCATTGGTAATCTGTTCTACAATTTTAATCTTGACACGACTGCACAAAGCGGAGGAAATAAACATGATTCGATATGAAATTTTAAGGGATAAATAATTTGGATTTCTTACACGCAATGAAGATCCATTTATTAGCTATTATTAGAAAAATAAGCAGTAAAAACGAGAAGAACTATGTATTTGACATTGTTTTGTTTTCTAAGTGATGAATTATTTTATTCCAGAAATATTCAAGAAGAATTTTCTATTTTATGTAAATATTTATCATTGATTCATTCGACTGCAATTCAAAGAAAAGGAAATTCATGAATTTCATTCAATTATCACAAATTTTGAATAATCTCAAAATAGGCCATGACAATAATATTTCTCTTCTGTTGATTTAGACAATTCCATGTAGGCTTTTGGTTAAATCTTAGAATTTCGTTGGCTTCCAAGTAATTCAGATCTTAAAGATTTCATCTTTATTATAGACTAATGATACAAGATAATTAGATTTGACGACGAGAATAGTTTTAGAGGCTGGAAATTGTTTTGCTTAGCAATTTTGAAAACGTATAGAACATTAATACTCATAAGATATCTAACATGTGTTTTACTCCTCAATAATTCGCTTTTTTCTAGAGATTTCTCATATGTTGTAAATGTACTTTCGCTATAAAACTATTCGTATTTCTAATTAAACTATCTATGAGAATAAATATTTATCAATGATATTATTTTTCTTTAATTTTCAATGTCATTTGTATAAAGATGACAAATCATCGCTCATTTGTGAAATAATAATGCTCAAGGTCTATAGTATATGAACGATAGTATCTCTTTTGCATGATTTATTTATTTAGTTAATTGATGTGCATATTCTTGTTACTCATTGAGATTACAATCTCTTGAATTAATTCAAAACAAAAATATCCTTCGTATCTTACCTTTGATGCTTCTCGTTCTCGTTCTTTTGCTTTGACATAATCATCTTTTCTTTGTGCAATATAATCTACAATTTCTTTACCATTAGCACTCATTATAAATGGTTGCCCATTATTTTTTTCTATAAATTCATTGGCAAGTTTGCGAAGAAGTAATTCACATTCTCGTAATGATGCTTCTAACTTTTTACGAGTTCTTTCTTCTGCAAGAGCACTATAACCTCGCCGATGAAAACGCTGTGGATCACTTGCATTTTTCTAATAGAAATACTTATCCGAATAAAATAATAGAACAAAAAAAAACAGGTTCACCTCATATTCTTGAAATTCAAGAAACAGTTCGTTCCAAGTTTCAATTTGTTCATACATCGATCTGTTAACTTCATATTGAGCTTCTAATTCTTGTACAAGTTCTTCATGCATGAAATATACATCTTCTGTAAAATCATCTAGAATAATTAAAAAGCAATCTTTTGATTTACAATATAAATAATATCGATAGTTACTAGTAAATAGAATTGCATATTTCGAATTATTAGTTATATCACCAACTGAAAGTTTATTAAGTATAACATGAATTCGTTCACGTGCTTTTAATATATCATTTGTTAATTTTTCCATTGCATGTTCTGTATATCGATCAACTTCTGAGATAAGCTGAATCAAAAATCTACCTATATTGTAGTGCACATAATGTTCAAAAACTTACATCAGGTAATTTTGAGATTCGACATTGTTTAGTAGTTGTTACGGCTACAGCTTTTGCATTTGGAATTAATGACTGGTGTTTTCTCATTAAGGTTAATAATTTCTTATGTGATTGTTCAAAACAAGCTTCAGCTTTTTGAACTTGCGCAGTGATCTATATAGAAATTTTCATTGAAAAATTTTCTATATAAATAAAAAAAAAGATTCTTACTTCAGTGAATTCTTTATCAACAAGTTCTAAAGCTTCTTTTGTTAATGTATACTGATCAATTTGAATTAGGCCGAGTGCTAATAATCGTCCAACCATAGTTTCAATTGATGGTCTTTTCCATCCATAAATCTCTTCATATTCATGTAATATTCGAATTATTTCAGATAGATGATTAGTACGTTTTGTCTAAAAGAAATATTTAGAAAAAATTAAACATCAAAACAAAAAAAAATCGAAATTCCAATACTTTTTCTTCACGTAATTCAGTA
Organism: Rotaria socialis; assembly: GCA_905331475.1. Lineage (NCBI taxonomy): Eukaryota > Metazoa > Rotifera > Eurotatoria > Philodinida > Philodinidae > Rotaria > Rotaria socialis. The sequence goes on along the minus strand of CAJNYU010001739.1, from coordinate 16,537 downwards.
ATATGTTCTGATAAGAGACTTATTTGTGTTACTAATTGTTTGGAATTAAAATTTGAATTATCTATTTGTAATGTGCGTTCATTTAATTCATTACATAATTGTCTCTCTTCTCGACGAATATCTGGTTCACGTTGAAGTAATTTTTCATGTTCTTCTTTTAATTTTCTATGTTCATCAACATACATACGCAAAGCATGAAGAACAGGTAAAGTATTGCCATATTGTGGACATGTTTTATCTGGATGTAATTCATGATAGAGTGATTCAAAACGTGCACGGATGGGTACAAGTTCGGCAAGTTTACGTTCAAGTAAAGCATCATCTTCAGCTATCATTTCTGTAACCATTTTCTAAAGAAATTTTATTTTAACCTACATAAAAAACTCTTCATTTTAAATTCTTACTTGAAGTTCACGTTTAGCTTCTTCAATAAAAGGACTTGGATCATCACCGGCATCATGACACATTTTAGTAATAGATGGAATATTTTGAGAATAAACTTCGTTGACAATATCACCCGGCGCTCGCATTAGGGATTGTGACATTATGGAGAATTTGAATAATTTATAAAGGTATGATTTTAGTAAGAGATCAAAACAAGCAAAAGAAAAATTTGATTTTGATCGAACTCGAATCGAGCAAACTACTGTAATATATAGATATTTTTCATTGGCTGATCAAACAAAGAGCCTAGCATATACTAAATATATTGAACATATTTCCTTTTTCTTCACTTTTTTCTTCAATATCTACTAAATCAAACTTCTTTGACCATGAAATATTTTTATTTTCTTGGAAAACCATAAACATTAGTCGATAGATGACGCTCTGTGTAGAAATTTGCTTTTTAGCATCTCGGATATATGCTAATAAATCTTACATCAGGTTCCTTATGCAATGCGTGCCCAAAAATAAAATAAATATGCAATTGCTACTTTGACTGAGACGAACAGCATCATGATGATAATGTCAATTCATTTCCCAGGAGAATGATTCGGATAGTAGGATTCTATCGGATTCGTGTCGGGATCTTATCGGATATAGTATGGATTTCATTAAACCGACGAAATCCTATCGGTATCCGGGTGTGGAACCGACAATCGGAACTCTAGTGTTGGAATACAACATAAGCATTCGACCCATGTGTTCTGTTGCCACCTTATGGTTATTCATTGGTGATTAACAAAATGCTTTTTTCCGTCGGATCCGTTAGTAGAACCGTGACCAGAAATCTGATCGGATTTTGTCGGCTTGTCAGATCCCATGAGATCCGATAGGATTCACTGTCGCCCAAGTCGATCATCCTGAGCCGTAAGCGGCCGTACACCTATCACTCACGATAAAAAATGGCGGCCGTGTTGAGGGTGTTGGTGGGTGGGTGTTGGTGTGCGTGCTGGTTGTGAGTATAGCTACAGAAAATACTAACACCCATACCGAGACCCACACCCACACCCATCACGAGCTGAAATAATTTTGCGATCAGCAAATGGCGACGATATTCGAACAAGTTCGAAGTTGGGTATCGATATTTTATTAACGTTACTGGCAAGAAGAGTTCACTATCAACACAGTGCACCATATGCCAACCTTAATTTATCCCGGATGGTTGAAAATCTAACTGTAGATATTAGATCTCATTTGGATGAACTTCTTTGGTTGGAAAGATACAGAATTCACGCATTGGAAAATAAAGAACTCATTCTGGTCAATCGAAAATCATCATCTATTTCTTATATAGCTTCTTATTTTCCAAATGATATTACGATAGATGTGCCTTTCTGTGATTGCGTGTGTAGAGTGTCGAACGATTTCGTACATTATATGTGCAAGCTAATCACATCTATTTTTCTCGTTCTTGAAGATTGATGGTGATACAACATCGAATGAAGTTTTGGAAAGTAATGCTGAATTTATTGTTTTAGTACTTGTGTATTTAATTTCTCGCATTAAATATAACGCTGAAACTCAACGATTGATAGTCCATACACTGATGACATTGCACGAAACGTCAAGGAATAGTGAAATATGTCGAATGGCAGCTTTTGTGCTCGGCTATATTTGTGACAAAAACACATATAAAATTCTATTTCAGAAACTTCAGATGACGGTAAATAACGACTTAAATAATACTTTAGAGAAGTCTGGCTATTCTCTTATCGCATTGATTTCAAGTTATTCTCATTGTTTATCTATTAACAATCTCCGATTTGATCAAGATGACATGAATCTCTTCGTGTTGCTCAAGGGTGTGGGTGTGGGGTGTGGGTGCTAGTACATGATGCACCCATACACTTACACCCACACCCACATCCTGATTCTGGCGAAGAACAAATAGATGAGTGTTACATTTAATACAATACAACATATTATAATTGCAAATATTGAGCCTTTTTCTATTTCATTTGATTTCATACGAAAGAAAGAGATATTAAACCTCAAATCATTCCACATTAATCGCTACAATCAAATCTTGATATTTAAACAAGTACCATTGTATTTCCATCCGATATCGGCAAGAAGACCAATTAAGTCGATTACATTAGTGTTAATGAATGTAGCCAAATTCATGCTCGACTATAAATATAGACTGAACAACATCGATAAGATATATCCGATAATATCCTTAAGCATATGAGTATATAAACAGAATAACTAGAATCATCATGTTTTATTTACACTTGAATCACCCTTACATCAATCTCAGCAAGTCGAACAGAATAAGATCTAGTACGTTACTTGTTCATTCGTCCAAGTTCTTCGGGGCGAAGCCACTTTTATAAACTCTATTCAATCTTAACCGCATATCCTTGTCCGACTATTTGTATTAGTTCATATATCACAATCGATCTCTCTGATATAACTTTCTAATTTTAGACTTTGAAACAAATAAGTCAAAGACCATATTCATCCAACGATTTCATATGGCTGTTATAGTAACTATCAAACTTGAGTTTCTCATCAGGCAAAGACCAGATGTACAACTGTTCAATAACATAACATTCTTTATTTTATTTGTTACACACGTGTATGTGTGTGTATTTAAATTTCTCAACAAGATAGAATATTAAAATACAGAAAAACTTTTATAGGTTAAACGAGATAAGACAGATTTCGATTGATTGAAACTTAGTCGTTATATAAAAAACTAAATAGTTCAAGAAAGAAATTCTATCTTGAAACGAGCATATATGAACGCACTAGAGTCACTACACATTTTCTTCACAATCTTTACGTATAAAATATTACTATCTTAGAAGACAATTTTTGAAAAATCTTTTGATTAAGTTCAATATGAAGTCGTGTTAATTGTAAGAGCTTTTATTTCAATAGATTGAATAATGAACGCTGTTAGCTTTTAATTTTATTCTTAAAATTATAGGTGTTGTAAAACTGTGTGCTATTGTATGAGATAACTAACACAAAAAAAAACATAACAGGTGTTTTTGAAAAAGATCTAAGTATTGTCATGCCACGAATTTGTTTACATAGAATTGTCTGCAAGAAACAGTGTCCAAATTTTTAAATTGCCAACTCAATGTTTATTTTAGTTTAAAAGAAAAATATTATTTGTTAATTTTTTTCTTAGAATATTTCTATAATTTTATTAGTTCTTAATTTGTTAATCTTTGATGGAACAAATAAAATATTTAATGTCGAAATAGCACGTTTATTTTATTTGGATTGCCAATGATATTGATCTACTTTTGGTATGCGTGCATAGTAATACTAAAGTAGAGCAGCGTAACCAGGAGAGGGGCAAATAAGCACTTGCCCATGTCGTTTGAAAATTTGCCCATTGTAATTCTACTTTTTCAAAATTGTTTATTTATTTTTGAATTAGATGGTAACTGTATTTTTCTTCCGTTTTAATCCTGCACGTACCTTTTGCTTGTTCTTGTTGTGATGAATTAAGAAAAGAAGGGTGTAGGTGCGAGTGTGATGAGCCTTTTCGTCAGATATATCCACATCTACACCCATCCACAAGAATCAACGCATTGAAGTAGAACTGTTTAAAATTAATTTAGTTTCTAACTATTTTCTTTTTCAGCAAAGGAAAAACTCATTTTTTCTCTTCATAATCTGATTCGACAGTTGAGGATTTTTCTCATGAGCGACGACATCTTATTCACTAATTGTTCGGTTTAGTGTCTTCTACATGATTGACACTAATTAGTTTAGTTTTAATGCTATGTAAAAGTTTGTTGTGATCGAGCGAAAATGCTTCACTACATTGCAACGAAACATGACCAGATAAACATAAAACTGCTGGAAAAATACAACTCATACAAAAATACCCTCCACGAAATCGATACGAAACAGTAATAGTCATTTCTTTGTTTATTTTGCTCTCAAATAATGTTTCACAATCGTTTACGGACTTGTTGTTCCAAATGGCCAATTTCATGAACTTCAATGGAATCTTTTCATTTTCTCGAATCCAACGTTTAAGTTCAGAAATAGTATCGGTGGGAGACACTTTATAGGTTTTAGTTTTTTTACCCTATTTTCAAGAATATTTGCATGCTTTTCATTTGTTTTGAACAGTTTTATTAACAAGAAATGAAGCACCAGTTGAACATTCTACAAGAAAAAATGTAATTACATGAATGTTTTCGTTTTAATACTTTTTATACGATAGTAAGCAAGCAAAAACACACTTTGTTGACCCTACATAGCTTGCATCGTGACACAAGAGGCAATGATATCTTGGTATACATTTATTACTGATAACAGTCTCAATAGCGAATAGTTTTATACGCTGAAGAGAATTTTCAAAACACAGGAAAAATACACTGAAAAGTATATATTTATTCCATTGGATGTGTATTTTTATTAGATTTGAATCATTTTCCTTTAATGGATAGATAGACTATGTATACAGGAACGAAGATGTCGTTATGAATATTAATAAAATCAGAAACCAACGGGCATTGAAATTCTGTACAGCGGGTGTAGGCGTGTCCTTTCGTTTCTTGCACCAGCATCTCACCCTCGTCAAATTTTGAAACTTGAATTGAATTTAACTTACAAGTTGAACGTTACTAACGTCAATGGCATTTTGATACGATGCTTCGGCAAATGTTAAACGAGTTAACTTCTTGAACACAGTGAAAATATGATTGATAATGTATTCCATTGTTGAATAATCCTTCAGATTCCGACCATTACCAATTGTAACTAGAAGCTTGGAAATCTGATTGTTAAAAAGACCAGATGAAAGATTTACATCTAGACATACAAATAATAATATCAACAAACAATAGTCATATTAATTTTAATCAGTCGACCACTTGTGTACTATACTATAACAATTAGATCTTGAGATTTTTCTTACCAGTGAAAAGACTTTTAATTGTTTCTTCTTCGATATTGAATAGACCCAATCCATGTAAATTGGGATAATGCGTAGCATGTAGAATTTGATTCATAGATGATGAGTCAATACGAAGCCATTGAATTTTCTCACGAACTGCTGGTAAAATTTGTAAACAAAATCGATCAAATATAATATCAGGAGAAAATATGTTGAGAAATTTCTTCGAAGACCATTTCAAGAAATTCAAATGATTTGTAAAAATTGGATCTTGTAGAATAGAATCGAATCGTTCATCGACACCGAATAAAGAATAGAGAATTTCAACATTGTTCATTTGTTTGAAAATAAAAATAAGAAGTTCATCAGGTAAATCTTTCAATTGAACATATGATCGATTCATTTTTATCTGCTTAACAATTGTGTCAATTCAATCGCTCAAGAGACAATATCAATATAAGTGCGCATGCTCCTTTGTTCGATTTAACTAATGCCGTCAATAGCAAAGAGAGCAATAAGACATTTGTTTTGAGGTGTAAGTTGTCAATGACTCAACCAATGTTGTTATCTCTATTTCTCTTTCCGTAATAGATCGTATGCACAATTTTCCATTTGTTCGTAATTGATGAACTACTTTCAGTTGTTTTTTTCTTCATATCTTTTCTAATATTTCGAAATAGAAAAGAATATTGCATGTAACAGAAAATGGACTTTATTCTTGTTTCCTTGTACAGCAACGTCTATTCTCGTCTATTATTGAAAATATCGAATACATAATTAACGTGTAAACACGTGTATTGAATATGAATTACTTTCCAGATGTTAGTCGCTCAAGCTGTTTATTCTTATAATAGGTTTTATAATATTCTTTCATGTCACACTAACTGATTTGTTTTATCATAAGTATCAATCAAAATTGATAGAAATAGCATTGTTTATGAGTGTTGTGTAACTGTTAGAGAATTGATTACGGAAGCATTAGTAATAAATAATCTTATTGATAAATAATGAGCACAACAGTACTTCAAATACATAATTTAGAACTTATGTTAATTTAATGTTTCAATTTGTTCAGATCATATTCATGTGAATACGGGCTATCTATCATTGTTAACTCTCGCAGGTGATGTATACAAAGACAAACATTCCAGAAATTGAGCTCATTTCCAAAAAATTAATTCAGATGAGTTTGTCTAACATGAACGATATATTCAATGAGAATATCAATGTGAAACTTTTGCAAATCATATAACGCCAATGAAAATAGCACAGTAATATATATATATATATATATATTAGTTTATGAAAGCCTAACTATTAATACTTTCAGCAAATATCCCTTCAATTGATCAATAATCATTTTTATATTTAATATAAAAATACTTCAATAAGTTAAAATCTTAAATGAAAAAGTAATTATCGATCATGATGACTCCGTTACTTTTCTGTTAAAAACAAACAGTGAATATTGAGAATCTATGAAATTACGGGCACAATATTATACAGAGTAATGTCTTCCGCAAATGAAATTATTTCATTGGTTTTCTTGTTTTTCAATACAACAATATAAAAACAAAATACATCAATACATGTCGTGGGCATATACTTTTCTTGAATCATTTTTTCGTTCAGACAATGACAAAAACATACAGAATGAAACTTTACACATTCAGTAGAAAACTGTTCAATTTTTTTCTCTAATAGTAACATAAATCAATTCCACTACAAAATATTCCATCTATATGGTCATGTTTCACAAATGTAAATTAAATTCTTCTTAGGCATAATTACTTTATATGAAGCTAATCCTAAATTCGAAAAAATAACTTCATCAACTAGTGATCAAGAATTACACAGTTGTAACTGAAAAACAAGATGTAGTCGTGTACAAATTCTAAAATACTTTTTTCGTCACGGCAAATTAGTCAAAGACCAAATAATGTGATTTGTGTAAGTTTGAACTAAATTCAATCTATCATTATTCATAACCAAAAATAATATGAGAAAAGAGACAATATGCAAATTGGTCTTGCTGCCTATAATAAACAAAAATCTCAATCGATGATACAAGAGCAAACAAAGCAAATTGGTTCTATTCAAATTTCGCCCATGTTATTCATATCAGTCGGAATGATATGCAACCCGTTGAGATCGATAATAAACAAAGAAAAACTTCTTCATACTGAAAATCACATGAGCATTGAAAACATCATAAAACAAGAAACTTATTCCTTGTCCAACAATATCATCAAGAATATTATTTTTGATAAAGTTTCCATACCACCTGCCCAATATTCTACTGGCTCGAATGACATAATAGGTTGCTATCCTCATTATGATTGCACCGAAAGTATTTCTATGGAAAATTTTAGTAGATCAAAATATCATTGAGCACAAAGCAACATTGACTCTCTATTGTTATCAATGAGTAATTTTAATCAATTATCTACACTTGAATTCAATTTAATGTTGTAGAGATCTTCCATGATTCGTAACAACAATATTAAGAATAGAATAATATCATTGGCGAGACGTTCATCGATGGGTGATATTAATGATTTAATTTATGGAAAAAAACCCAAAAAGTGTAAGTCAACAATGAAATATCATCTTTAAAAAATGTTTACACAATCTCATTGGATTTTTCTTTTCAAAACTATTTGAATGGTTTTCGTCAAAAGACATCGTGGCCCAATGAAATCTGATAGTTTTTCTCATTTAAGCGTGTTATGATCGTGTGCCAGACTGTGACACTTTTTTTCTAAAATACATTGGATTCTCTGAACTGTAGCTTCATTAATGTCATCAGTACCTTTGTTTGTTTGTGGTTTCATGTAGTTCAAAACGAATGCCATATCCTCAAGCTCGACTAAAGAAAAATTGTAAGCATCATTTCATTTCTGCTTTATGGCTTACTTCGAAATCGGTTTTCTCTCAAGAGTCTGTTAAGTTGTGTTTGAATTTTTTCTTTGAATTGATTATCATCTTCTTGATGATCTGTGGCAAGTTGAGTAAGATAACTGATGTATGTCTCAAGGGAAGCAGTCACTTCAAGATGTTCTAGAATAAGATGATCGCGATCAATTAATCTATAAAAAAAAACGAACTCTACAGTAAATCACAGGACAAGATTATTATTTCAACTACCCATTTTTTTAAAATTTATTCATACGAAAATCAAAATCTAATCTCGTTTACTGTGTATGACTATTTTCTTTAAATATTTCATTTGTTGAAGAATTAAATAGTTGACGGTCAGATATATTCTCTAACCTCACTAAACAAATACGAAATATGTTAAGTGTAAAAGTCTCTTGTAGACTAATAGTGTTTCTGCAGGATAATCAAGCGTTTGAGTAAGAACCATCTTTCTAATTTTTGCATTCTTCATATTTGCTCATTTTTTTTCATTTTTTTTATAAATTTATTTAATAACGCAAGGGATTGAAACCAAAGATTATTTCATTTAAAGCAACACATTATGGTACAAGAAATAGAATGTTACAATAAATTCTACATTGCATATTAGCTTATATAAAAATATGCAACGAATATATTCATGGTTAATATGTCATTATATAACATTTAACACAAAGTGATGCACAAGAACATCATTGGCCTTCATTTTCACCATCCTTGTGGTGAATATTTTCATGAAGACGGTTCTATTATCTTTAAACAACCAACGTTGATATGCTGACCATTGCTTCTTCAAATGTTTATCCAACTTTGGAAATAAACAGTGACCAACAATTATGACAACACCCATTAAAACTAAGACTGATTGAGATACTGTTATTGTCCATTGATCATTTGTGAAATAGAAAATAAAAGTTGACATTAAACCCATCATAATGGCCCGCACAAGAATTGAACCATAGAATTCATTTAATAAATAGGTATAGTATAAGATGAATAAAGCTACCACTACTTTTCCTAATTTCAATCAATGGGGAACAAACTGATTTCAAGCACAGGAATCAAATTGAAATCAATAGAAATCAACTGAAACTAAAAAGAATTAATGTGAATGATTTTATATCAATTTCAAGGCATTTTCAATAAATGATTCAAGAAAAGCAAATTTATCAACTTTTAATACAGATTCTGTAGATTTAATTGCAAGAAAACGTTAAAAAAAGATCTGAAGGCTTCTCTATTAGGCGAATAATAAGCTTTGTTATTATATATTCATTACTACGTAGATCAACTAATTCATTCATATGATGGGGAATATGAATTTGCGGCAAAATCGAATTCATTAACATCATCTCTATTTGTGACAAAATAAAAACTGTAGTGGTATAGCGGTATAAGCAGTATACCACTATACTACTATACCATACGATGGGGTACCTAGTGTGGGTGTGGAGGTATCTTCTCCCTCTCCCATAGCTGCGAAACGATCATTTCTTGACAGCGTTTTGTACTGTCTCCGAAACTGTGGTATCGTATATTTTGGATGAAAAAAAATTGAACACCATTAAGTATTTCATAGAAGTTGAGTTGTATATACAATCCATATATACTCGTTTGCATTGATTCATAGAACTCTAGAACTATAATTTACATAAACTTCGATAAAGTTAAGAGATGGATTCGAACACGAGAACAAAATACTAAAAGACATGCACACAAACCGTACAACTAAAATAGTCAAATGATATCTCTATTTATTGTCTCGTTATTCTGACTCTCCCATAAACTTGTTATTGAAATAGATTTTCGGTTTCTCATATCGATAAATTAAAAATGATCACTTCCTTGATACTTAAATCCAATTATTGTTGTCATATTCCTCTTGGTTTACTTTATTTTTACCTTCTTTGAAATTTAAAGTTGAGTACACCCTAGTCAACTCTCCCTCGAAGAATCCCCAGGGAGTCCCCTGACAAATCCCCGGGGACTTACGACAGGGATTTCATTATTTTGCGGGGAGTCGTCGGGGGAGAGTGGATTAGCGACACCCCATTGGAACAAATTTAATCGGATCTAAATTGGATTTAATATTTTAGAAAAATTGAATGCATGAAATATGAATTGAGAAGAATTAAACTTAAAAATGTTTGCGTTTTATTTTCTTATTTATTGATTTTTGTGGCTATGAATTCAACATCCTTCAACTCAATGACATTGATAAATGAAAGACAGTTTCTTCTGTAATCGAAGCCCAGTTACATGAATATCATACGAACCAAAATCATATTTTAGTCGCTTTGTAGGTAGTATCATTAGTCAGTATTGCTATGTATTCTTTTCTCTCACATTATTAAACTCAGTTATCAGCGAGGCAGCAACGTGATAGTATGACAACAGAATGGAACAAAAGGATAATCTCCCTCCGATGGAGTCGAACCAACGTCTTCTGCTTTCCGGGCAGCTGCACTACCACTATACTAGGAAGGAGCGTGTATTATTCGTTTGTTCCGTCTTACGATCGAAGGGGAACACTTCGGTCGTAACAAGTATCGGGTAATCTGTATATGATTCACAATAATTATTATTGAAATCTTAGATTACACGAAAATTCTTTCACACGCCAACAAAACAAAGCAGCTTCATAAGTATTATCTTTGTATTATCCGTTACTAAATATCCTCTAACTGCTCAATATTGAAAGCAGCTCTTCATTGAACGCTACGAAATGCATTTTATTTCGGTGAAAGCCCAGCGAAATGATTTTTCGAAGGGAAAGCAAGTACTCTTGTTATACTCTGGTGCTCAGCAATAGTCTAAGTTCGAATTTGCTTTATAGAACGGCTTAAAATCATTAGGTTTTAGAAGACTGCGATTCTAATATTGCATACAGAAGATTTGCATCACGCTGTCCGTGTTTTAAAACCATTCGACTAGCAAACCTTCTATAAATCATTTCACATAGTTTCCAAAATAATGGAAAGGAATTAATTTTTGCCTAACTCACATGCATTGTATATTGAAATTGCTGTAACAGGATGGATGCAAAACGTGTTTGAAACAGAAACGCATTGCACATTTTCTTTAAATTGTGACTCTAAAACGCGTTGTCTGCAGGCTGAAGTGCGTTTCACAGCGTTTCAATTCAAAAACGGTTCGAAACGCAATGTAGGAAAGAAACTTTTCGGATTGCTTCGAAAAATTAACGTAGCGAAACTCATTCTATCTCAATAAAATGCTGCGAAAGGCATTTTGTCTTGAAGAAACGCGTTACGTGGCCCATTTCCTTCAATTTTTTACGCCATGGGCTCTCTGGGTGTGGGTGTGGGCGTTAGCGTGTGGGTAAGAAAGACACCCACACCCACACCCCGCATAATTATAAGACCATTTGTTTTCAAAGTGCACTAAATAAAATGAGCGATATTTTTAGTGATTTTACATAGATGAGTCATAGGAATAGCGCTATAAAATTTTCAAGCGCGAGTCTTTTTATTTTTCTATATATCTAGAATTACCCCCATTTTGGTGGTGCATAAATATAAGACCACATAAAAAGAATACAAAAAAAACAAAAAGAAAAAAAATCAATATTTCGTCTTGGTTCCATTTAGCTTAATAACTTCAAATATTCTTTCAGGCATCGATTCGACTGGAGCCCGGAGTTATTCTATGTTGATTTCTACCCAAGATTCCAGAATGGCAGTTTTTAACTGTTCTTTTGATCTAAATTATTTACCACCGGCATAGACCTTCCTTGCTAGTATTCCCAAAAGATTTTCAATTTAATTTAAATCAGGTGATAACGATGGCCAAGGTAAAAAATTGATTTTTTGCGATTTAAACCAAGTGAGATTGACTTTTGCTCGATGGATTGGTGCATTATCCTGCTGAAAGATCCAATCAGACCCACCCATACAGCTACCGATATCAATGAGATGCTTTTTCAACACTTCTCGATATCCTTTTGCGTTCATTCGACCGTCCACAAAACATATTGAAATTTTACCACCCCAACCAAACGACGCTCAAATTATAACGCTACCATCACCTTGAGGCCGAGTTGAAAAAATCTCTTCCTCTTTACGGAGATCATGCCAGTAGTAAGAAAAACCATCAGGACCATCCAAATTTTTTTTTTCATCAGACCAAACAACTTTGTGTCATTCATTGTTCCAGGCCATATGATCTTTAGCCCAACTTAATCGTAAATCTTTATGAGCTGTTGTTAAAGCAAGAGAGTGTTTTTTTCATCTTTTTATAGCTCTATTAATTGTCCATCGTGACATTTTTAAGCATAAATTGTTAACAATATTAGCACAAGTTTTTGTTTTGTTGCTGGCGGTTCTAATAATAAAGGCGTTTGGTGCGTTCATCGACCTTTTTTCTACGACCAGTTTGTTTTCTCGAGTCATATTTAAGTGGATCTTTTAAAAAATTTGTTATTTGTTACCACTGTCTTCGACCGATTGATTTTCCTGGCAATTTCTCGATGGGATATATTTTTCTTATGTAATGCTAAAGTCAACTTTCTTTCACTTTATGTTAGTTGTATTTCTCTTGGCATGTTATAGCTTAAATCTCAGTGTTATCCTGTGTGTTAATTTTAGTCAAAGTCACTGATGATTCACTTAGTATTAAAAACCAATTATGTGTTCTTATATTTATGCACCACCAAAATGGAGGTAATTTTAGATATATAGAAAAATAAAAAGACTCGCGCTTGAAAATTTTATAGCGCTATTCTTATGACTCATCTATGTAAAATCACTAAAAATATCGCTCATTTTATTTAGTGCACTTTGAAAACAAATGGTCTTATAATTATGCGCCGCACCGTATATGTGTGCATTGATATTCAAGCACGTGCATATGAACTATGCATCCAGCTCTTATACCATTCAACAGAATGAATGCATCGCGTGAAATTACTTTTCCTGTTAGCCAAGGCACCACTCATTGATTCAATTCTTCTCTTGTTATTTTACATTAAACTCGAGCGATTATATCAACACTTTCATCACTATAATATAAAGCATTTTCCCCATGTTCTATCATCTTTCCGACAAAGTACTGATATAAATAAATATATTCTTACTAACGAGCATCCAGAATAGCATTTTTCTTCATTGGGAAAAATTGTTTTTTCTTTTATCTAAACTATTTTTCCCATTGAGTTTCTCATTTTTCCGCTGAAAACTCATTTTTCTGCGAGCGAATAGAAGTATATTCCTGAGAGTGTGGATTTTTAGAGGATGCGGTGTTCTACACACCCTCACCCACACCCACACTCAGCGTAGAGATAATAGCGGACATGGTTTCTTCCAGTCTCGTGGAGTCTACCACCCTCTTGTTAATTATTATAAAATGCCACAGATAGCGAGTGTTAGATACATATAATTGTAAAAACTACAAATTATTCAGCATATCTCTCTTCGTAGACATTTGTCTATCATCAACCAAGGTGAAAAAACAATGTATTCAGCTATTCTTCGACCCTTGGAAGTAGAGCATTGTACTCTTGAATCACTCTATTTATCCTAATATTCTCCCTAAAAACGGTACTGGAGGTCCACAATCGCCTTCATAAACCTTATCATAAACCCTTGAGGCAGTTGATGAGCTCCATAATCGGTTTCATATACCTTCTCACAAACGCTGGCGACCATTCATGATGCCCATAAACGCTTTTCAATAGCGTGTCTGAGAGGGGCTCATGGGTATAGTATTTTAATCAACCCTTTTTAGACTGAGTTTCGAAGGTTATATGAGAACGCTTATGTAAATTATCAACCCTTTTCAGGGGTTTATGAAAGTGCAACGTGTCGCAATCCCTTTAACCATTTATGAATCTGATCAACCCTTCAAGAAACCTTCCAAAAAGCATATTTAACGATGATAAACTCCGTATTAAACCCTGTTTAGAGGGTTTATAACAGGGTTTATGACTCGTTGATAAACGGTTGAAAAGGGTTTGCAACACGTTGCACTTTCATAAACCCTGTTTTCGTTTAATATTCTACGGTTTTTTTTACAGTGTAGCGGAGGTAATATATTTCCATCAATATCTGAAGCAATTGATAAATCATTCCTTTAGTAATAATCGAAACATCTCTTGTTAAATTTTGATTCATTTTGAGTTTTAGATCATTCTATGATCACACACCCACGCCCTCAACTAACATAATGAAAGATCTATCTCATATGAGTCATTTTTTTTCTTTTCGCTCTTTCAATTTTTCTACAACAGAAAAATAAAAATAGCGACTTCTCGTCGTATAGGTCCGAAAGTAAATTGACATCACTCTATTTTTCTCTTTCATTTCTATTAGACCTCTCGGTAAAAATAATTTGCGTCCCGTTTGTTTTAGAAAAAGTTCTTCAAACAGTGTAAGGTTACACAAGCCGTACTATCAGCCACATATTCTATACACTCGTCAATAAAAAATCAGTTTTGAAGCAACGAATGGCACACACCACGACTTCTGGTAAGAGTTTCCTCATATCTTTACCAGAATAGGACAGCAAATAGAATACTTTGGGACTACACATAAAACAAACTCTGTGATCTATTTTGGGTATGTCTTACTTCGACTCTTTGTTCCCTAACAGTTTTCTTTTTTCCTTGTTTGTGTGTACACATCAATAGGTCTTCTCACAAGCAGATATTCTACAATCGAGCAACTCGCCACACCACGCTTTAAATATGGATCAATATCGAAATACTTCCTCTGAATGGTCTTTCTCTGCTGAATCACTTTCAAAATTCATCAGTGTCAAGCATCTGCCAAATACACACATATATCCAGGCCAGGCTCCGGGCATGGAAGTCATATTACAATCGGTTCATATATACGCCTGCAAGGATGAACGAGACAAACTCAATAAACATGCAGATCCTTCTTCTTATCTTTCCCTTTGCGACAGACATCTTTTGGGTCAGATCGTTGGGTGTGGCAGCCGTAACTTTATTGTCTTCGCTAAGACTGTGATAGAATACTTTGAAGAGTCACCAGAATATCTGGAGGATGCTAAAAAAAATACTGATCTTCTGTATATTTGGACAAACCTCAAAACAGGAAAACAATACATTGGACAAGCCAAAGCAAGAAAGAGAAAGAACCAATTGTCACTGAGAGATCGTACAGTGGAACATTTTGCAGAAGCTGTACGCGATTATAAAGAATCTGGATGTCGAGAACTCAACCATGCTATTCGAATTCATCGAAAAGGAGACTGGATTCTCCAAGTGCTCAGATTCATAGAGCCTGCTTTAAGAAACAATATCTCGGGTTTAGAACACTATTATATTGAACAGCTAAAAACTGTCTGGCCAGATGTTTATAATATGGATAAAAAAAAACAGAGTTCCCCGATCCGCAGGCAAATGATCCTCCTTTGTTACATATAATTAACCAAATCAATGAACGCTCCGTGGTTTTCAAGGAGGATTTAAAAAATGATTACGCTCGTAATGCTTTTTCCTGTGCAGTGACTCGACTTTGTCGATTTTTAACCAATCGTACACCTAATTGTAATCATTTGGAACACTTGGAATTACCATGTCGTAAAACTGTGCAAGACAAGATATTAAAACATTGTTTTCAGGATAATAACTGTCAAGCAGTATGTGGCTGGCTACACTTCACGAAAGAATATTTTTGTATGTGTGGACAGCATGTAATAGTGTCGATCAAAGCGACTTTCAAATTTGAATACACAAGTGAAAAGCGATTTTGGCGAATATACCAAGAAAAATATGATCGCTTTAATGTTCTTGATCGAAAATTTGAGTTTGTAAAGTCAGCATCCACCCCACAACGCACTTTGGTTTGTATAACTCTGTCACCCGTTGAAGACGACGAAGAAACGAATAAAGATTTGCAACAATGGACGAAGCTATTCGAAAACGAAACTAGTTTTGTTATGGCATAAATGATATGCCATAAAACATGTTGTGTTGTGTCTTTGTTATTATATTCTCTTTCGTTCTGTTACATGTTCTTTAGTTTATTCTTTGGCTTTTCTCGTCTATACTTTCGTTCTTTTGTTTTGGTCGAATAACTCTTGTTCTTTTTCTCTCTTCTCTCTATTTCCTTTTCTCATCTGAAAATGCTAAAAAGGATGTGAATAGATCATGTCTATATAATCTTTGTTTTCTTCTATTTTTGTGCAATTTTAGTCAGGAACAGCGAGAGAGATAAGTGAAGTGAAAAAGAGAGTGCGTGTGATTTTCGAAGATTGAAAATAAAAGCAAGAAGTTAAGAAAATTGTACCAATACATATCAACGTGATATCAGGACCTTAACA
>CAJNYU010001736.1:0-92999 GCA_905331475.1 Rotaria socialis | reverse complement strand
TCGATTTCGACGATACTTTCAATGATTATAATAAAGAGAATATTCTTGATTAGTCTATTTTATTTTTTATTTATACTAATGGTTAATGTTAATATTTTTCTTGTGACATTTTTTTGCTTAAGATTTATTTATAAAGTTAAAATTAGCATATATTTGTTTATTATACAATATACTCATGAATAAACTTCTATTTAAGTGAAAGTCAGATGGTGTGATTTTTGTTGTAATATAGCTCAAACGTTAACTCAAAAAAAAATTATTTTATTTTCTACTACTTTAGCTTCGTCACAGTAGAAGTCGAGTTTTCGGAATTTTCGGAGTCAGGTACCATTTTTGATTCCGACTCCGACTCCTAAATTTTTTTTCTTTTGATTCCGACTCCTGTGTAGTACACTACCTGCTGGCTACTTTGGTCCTGGCGGGCGTCAGGGCAGGACAAAAATCGAAACCTTATCCTGTCCTGCTTTGTCCTGTTGGTAATCTTCGTCCTGGCAAGCGGGAGGACAGGGCAGGGGGCAGGACAGGACAGCAGGGTCACCCTGTCATGTGCACGTCTCTGGTTCCTATTAAGATGTGTCATATGGTGAATCAGAGGTACAGTATTTCGATTAACTCTTATAGAAATATTTCAAAAGATTTTTTCTTCGTTGATATTGGTTTCAAGTTAGTTCAGAAGAAAATTTCGCATCATAGATTTGAGTCACAGTCTAAAGAATGATGGTTCAAGTAGAATGGTTAACATGTTTTGGCGTCATTAATGCCTTCTTCGGATGGTTGCTGACCGTGAGAAATGTCTTTTCATTCATTTTTTTTACGGAGCTCTAAATTTTGAATACTAAAAAAAATGAACTAATAAATAGTATGTAGTAGCTCAACGAGTACGAAGTACTTTTGATGAGAAAACTAAATTTTCTCGTGATCTCGTGATCTATTCTTTCTGCGTTACGCTAAAATTATTGTTAACTTTTCTTTTATTCAAATAATGATGAATCATTGACTGTGTTCATATGTCATAAGTAATTAGATGTACTAAAAATAATATCACAACAAAGTCAACAGGATGATAACCAAAATAAACTATATACTACAAAATGTTAACTAAGAATTGATTCATAATATGTTGACACATTCGTGAGATCAACTTTCATCTGCAAATTTACAAATTTTCTTGATTACACCATTATTTCTAGAGAGTAACTAATATTATATAATTGGACGCTATTGCAGTGCTTGTTTGAGTTATAGAAGATGCATTTAGTTTTATTTCATAGAGTTAGTCTGAATTCGAGTAGCTTTTTGGATACTCTAACATCATCGAAATTCCTAAGAATGAAATGAAAATTTTGCACTATCATGATTCTCAATGAGCTACACAAGCATCATTGAGGCCACTCTATTTTATACGGTTTGTAGTAATACTAATTTTTTTTATGCGTAGCTGTAACTTTAATCATGGCTATCAATTAGTTATACTCAGCATTCAAAAACGAAACTGCTGAAATCAATTTTTCGTAATTGAATTACCTGATTTCTATATTTCGTCTTTTTCTTTAATGTGATGTTATCTGCTAGAGATTTTCAACTAAATTTTTTGTCAGTCTAAAAAAGTAGAAAATCGAAACCTACATGCAGGCTGTACCATTCTGAATTGCACTATAAATTCAATGTACCTGCAATAAGTTTCACTGTTATACGTAACGCCCATGAGATTATTTAGTTATTTTATGTGAACGAATGGAGCATGACGCTGTCGTCATTAAGGCAATTTTTCTTATGAATACGTTCATCACCGTTTTTAAAATGTTCGTCCCCCATTTTTTTGCCTACTTGGCGAGGTCAAGCTACTACCATAAAAACTACGCACTAGCCTTTATATGCACAAGTATTTTACAACCAAGTTCGTCTTTTCTTTGTCATATGTTCAAAAAAGAGGAAGTGGAGTCAAACTCATAGTACAACTAGTAGGCTTTATTTTTGCTTTTGTTTTTGTTTGTGAAATCACATTTATTTTTTAATCAGATGTTTTAATGCAGCATATGAATTTCTTCTAATCAATTATCAACTAATTATTTGATATACAAAATAGTGGTTGAATTTCATTTGCCTGTTACTATAATTCATTGGAGTACAAAAAATGATGTGGTGGAATATTTAACCAATTATCCTCGTTGATTGCTTTCGGTACGTTTCAAATAAAAAACGAAAACACGATTGAGTAAGATTTGATAATGGGGAATATGCTGAGAGTTCTTTATGTTTGCAAATAGACAATTGTAGCATCGTTCTCGTTTATTCTTACGTTTATTGTTGGATAGAAAAACAGGATCAATACTGACAGATATGACATACAGTAGCAGACAAAAGTTTTCACCGACCTATAATTTTATTAAACATGATGATACAATGAAAAGTGTTTTATTATGTAAAAGTTTAGAGTCTATCCCGATCATTAATGTAATAGGAAATTCCCGCCACTTTCAATAATTTCATAAATTCGATCTTCCATACTATATGTTATTTTGGTAGCCAGTTCTGGTGGCAGGGCTTTCCATTCGCACTTTATTGTCGAAATCAGAGATTGATAAGTTGTAAGCTTTTTCTTTCTTAACTTCATCTTGAGCAGTTGCCATACATTTTCGATAGGAGCCAGGTCGGGTGCATTGATCACCAATCGATTTTTTCGATTCTGTTTTCTTCTCTCCAATTGTGTGCAAGTTTCGACGTCTGTTTGGAATCGTTGTCTTCTTACAGCTTCCATAACGTCGAATGGTGACCAGATTGTTTCCGAGCTGTTGGTAAAAGACTATGCTGGTAAATGGCACACATGAATTTCGAATCAAGGTTCTCGCGAAAACAGATGATGCGACCGAAACCTTTGCTTGGGAAACAACCCCAAATAGTCACTTTGATAGGGTGCTTGATAGTACGAACGATTTTTTCAATCCTGGTAAGCTTCAAACCAGTCCTTTCACAGAATTCAAACAAATAGCACTCTCGCCAGAAAGTATCTCTTGGTTTCAGTTCGTGGCTTTGTGATGTTGCGCCCATTTCAAACGACTTTGTCGATGGTGCTCCGTAAGCAATGGCTTTGACATTGGTCGATTGTATTTCGCGCCAGCTTCATTTAAGCGCCGTTGAACTGTTCTGTCACTCACTACGACTTGTTGCCGCTTCAGCTTGTGTGCAATGTCTTGAGCAATGACGAATATCTGTCCTTCAGCGAGCGAAACGATTCGTTGATTCTGCTTTGGGGTGGCCCTACGTGGTAGACCTGACCGGACTGAATTACTTAAATCTTTGAATTGCATGTATCATTTGAGCCAATATTTCATTGTTGACGGGCTACGTACTATTGAAAATTGATGACATCGGCACTATTCCAAGAGTATTAGTGAAGCTACAAACCTTGTGTCACAATGTTTCATTTACTCTTTTATTCTTTTTCCATTGGGAAATATTTATGCTATCGAGTTTCTTAAAAATAACATGTAATGGCTGGTTATATAGATCAATAATAGGCACGTTAGTAGAGCCCGCCGGGTCCGACATCGGTTCCGGGTCTGAAATTTATTTTTAACCGGGTCTGGATCCGGGTTCGGGTTCAGATTAAAAATATTTTTACTTATTGGGTCAGATCAAAAAAACTTTTTATGCATATAATTGAGTGAAAGCGAAGTCAATGTTGCTGATGGAGAAGTTGTCTAACATAAGAAACAATATAAACACTTTAATAAATTTGTTCCTTATTCCATTCGAAGCTGCAAACTAATAGCGAGTTGCTAGAAGTCAGAGTCCATTATAAATGAATTGTTTTTTGTTTTTTTTTGGTAACATCGCTT
This sequence comes from Rotaria socialis, assembly GCA_905331475.1. Taxonomy (NCBI): domain Eukaryota; kingdom Metazoa; phylum Rotifera; class Eurotatoria; order Philodinida; family Philodinidae; genus Rotaria; species Rotaria socialis. The sequence continues at coordinate 89,160 of CAJNYU010001736.1, read as the reverse complement.
TTTATTGATGGAAAAATAACAATAAATGTACATAACAGAAAAAGCAAAACATAAACAAAGCAACGTACAATATCGTCAAAAAGAAGCTGAAAGAAGGAAAAGAAATAAAATGAGACACATGACATTAGTCGTTTATCTCAGAGTTTAGTTTGGTCGTTTCGTATTGATGTGTATGTTGTGGTGATAATGTGGTATTCGTAGTAGTGGGTATTACATTAATTGGTCTTCATTGTATTATTGTTGTTTTATAATACAAATGTAACTAAACGATAGGAAACATAAATAGCTGAATATAGAAAAACTAGTCAACAAATAGATTGACTCATCATCATACATAATATGAAGAATAAGTGAGAAAAACGAAAATAGCTGAATAAAAATACGAGTCAGCAAATAAGTTGACTCATTTCTCGCTATACATGAAAAAACTCTACGCATGCGAGTCTGATATAACAATTTTCGTACAGGTTCGATTGACCCAGCAATGGTCTAGTTTCTCGAGGATGATATTGTATAGTAGGTTGGTGTTTTTTTCATGAAATTTTTTCAAGTATATCTTGAAGATGTTTTTTCGATGTAATGTCTTTATTTGCTGTTGCTGTTTGGATGGACTGTTTTAGTAATGTTGTTGCATAATCCTTGATTTTTGGAATATTACTAATTTTGTGGATGTAGTCGACTGTCTGCTTTTTCTTTATCTGATGTTGCTGTCGTGTTGTTGTATGTCATGTTGCATGTAAAAGTTTCCTTAATTCTTTTGCTATGGAACTTGCGAACTGTAAGCCAACCTTATTTGAATACATTTTTTTATGACATAAAGACGACATTAACTTGTTAAGGTTGCCTCTTCTGTCATTTCTAAGTGAGTTTGTTAGTAACATTTTGGAGTTGTAATACTGACATTTGTCTGTATTGTCTCCGGTCCTCTTCCATCTTCGATATGCTTGATGTTTCAATGTGATCAAGCTCTTGGATGCTTCACTTAATGCATAACTTTTGCTCGTTGGTGTAGATGTCGGAACGGCTTCTTTAGTTGCTAACATAATACTATTGGTAGTAAACATTGAATAATCTTCTATGTCTAAAGGTGAATTTAAACTAAGATCATTATTCCATAGTATTAGTTGTTGATCTAATTAGGATCTGAACTTTGTCCATTTTACTTCTTTAAAGTTAAGTGATAATATTGGAGAAGTTGGTTTTGGTTCAGCTCCAATTTGGATATCGAAGGTTAATGGTTTATGTCCATTTATTGTGCTGATGGTTGGGTGTGTTTCAGCATTTGTTATGAATGATAGAAGTGGTTAGTTGCCAAATGTTTACGTTTACAGTTGTTGCATTTAATTGCATCATTTGCAGCAGTACATTGCTCGATACGATGTTTATCACCGCATTTAGCACATATTTGCTGTTTTGTTTTGCAGTACTTTGCTACATAATTGTACTGAAGACAAATGTAACATTGTACTGGCTTTTTATTTTGTGATGCAGCTTCAGCACTAAAGTGCATCGAATCCACTTGTAGTCCAGTGTGGATAAATGTGTTTCGATTGTTTGCATCCTTAAATGTTATTTTAATGGTGTTTGCAGGTGTATTGCCATCTTTTCGGTTTAATCGAGTAACATTGATAACATCTAGGCCAACTTTTGTTAGTGCTTCGGTTATTCGATTATCCGGTATTTCAAGGTCGACTCTCTTTACGAAAGCGACCATTTCTGTATCCTTGATTCGTTGAATCGATCGAGGAACGACTATTTTTACTGCTTGTTGACCGTTTGCTGTAAGGATTATTGTAGATTCATTTAACAGGCAGTTAAATGAGTTAATATCACTTGCATATAATGTGAATGATCCAGATCTACTTAGTTGTATATCGTGGATTTTAACATCATTTAAATGTTCTTTTAATAGATCATTAAGTTGGAGCTTGCTGATCTTGACTCCCTCTATAATGAGGGGGCAATGGTGAATTTTGATTGGGCGGATTGTCCAATCAATGATGGTCTTCCAACTTGTGAATGACCATTTTTATCAGCTGTTTGGTGAATTTGGTTGATTTGTTTGTCGAGGTTTTGGTTCGCTGCTTACCATCGGCAACCCCACCTCCTATTTTCGGAGGCATTTCCGAAGACCACCTAAAAACTGTGTGTGAGTTCAGTCTCAGACACAGAAGAAGAAATTCTCAAAAGAGGACTTAAAAGAACCCAGGTCGATCAACTTGTGTCGTACAGGCCGTTTGACCATAATTTACAGCCGCTTGGAATGCATCGTATTACGGTCGTGTTTGTATCGTGCCATAAACGATCGATACGGAAATATCCGACCACATTACAGTCGTTAGTAACCATTTATGACACGATTAACTACGGCCGTAATACGGCGCATGCCAAAACGTCAAGTTGCGGCCATTTATGGTGAGAAACGGCAGTATACGTTAATGTTTACGGCCGTATACGATCGTTTCTGGTAGTCGTAATGTTTGACCTGGGAAGATGTTTTTGAGAAAAATAGAAGAGCAGAAAAACGGGGGCACTAAGTGCAGAATACGGATAAACTAAAATACGACTGATCGCTAGCTAGCCAGAAAGACGAATGAAATGAATTGCTAAAAACACTTTATCAGATAGTTGAAAGAACGTGTAAGATGTACTACTTACATAACAAAAAATGACAAAACTATGTCGTATCTTCGGAGCGACCACCAGAGTTAATTAGAAAATTGGACTACAAATTGAAGAGTACGTTTTGTTCCAGATCTATTTTGACTAATAAACTAGGCTTTTGTTAAGAATTCCAGCTTACCTTTACTTTCAAATTGAAAGAAGCATGATCAAAAATTGCAGTCCAAAGATTTGAAGTTCGAATAGATGTTTTCATGAAAGGAATGTTTTTTGTTCAGAACTATTTGTTTTTCAATAAAAAATAATTTTAACAAAAGAGAAATTTTCTAAAAGATATACTTTAAATTTTGACTTTTTAGAAAGTTAAACTTGAAGATATGCTAGTTTTAGCTTTAAATTTAAAGATTAAAGTTGAGAAACGCTAAACCCCCTCCCATAATAGAAAATCCGCCCTAAGAAAGTAATCTGTTTCCTATGAGAACACCACTTTTGAAACTTCTGACGGTTTTGCCTGATACAATATGGGCGGCCTTATAATATGGGAGTGAGTTTACTTCAATTTGAATAATTCTATCAGAGTAGTTTCAAAGTTTTAGTGTCCTTGCTAGTATAGGTCCAAACACTTTTAATGTACCGGGTCCGGGTTCAAAAATTGTAAACGGACGGGTCCGGTTCCGGGTCTGAAAATTCTGATTTATCGGGTCCGGTCCAAAAATTTGTGGACCCGATAGGCTCTACACGTTAGGCAAATTCATGAGTTAATTCAATATATTCCCTCGACTGTAGGGAGGGTCATATGAAATTAAAGGCGTTTGTTTGTTTGTTTGTTATCTTGATTGGGGTCAAAAAAACATATATGAGAGTTTCCCATATTTTGATCGAACCTCGCCATAGGTTCCCATGTTGCGAATACCGGATCAATTTTTGCGGTAAACCATGGTATTTATCCGTTCTGCGGTAATGGGAGCCGGTAAAACCGCGGCAAACCGGCGGTTTTTTGCGCATGTTTATCACATGTAAAAGAAAAAAGAAGGATCTTTAAAATAGTTTAATTGATGATTTGGAAAACTTTTTCTGTCAAAAATTATAGATGAACCGGTTAACCGCTTTTTTTAGCGGTAACCGCGGTATTAATCGAAACCGGCGGTTTACCGCGGTAAATGCCAGTTCATTTTGTGTGGTAAACTGCGGTATTTGTCCGTTCTGCGGTAATGAGAGCCGGTAACCGGATCGGTAAAACCGCGGTTAACCGCCGATTTTCATGCGGTTTTTATTACATGGGTTATCAAGGACACTGAATCCGAATTCGAAGCTCACTTCTTTGACCGAGGCTTCATTGGTCAGGAGCTGACCAATCAGAAATGAACTTTCTCATTTTATGGCTTTTGGCCGTTTTTTATCGAAATTTGCTATTGGAGCAAAATCTTTCTTCAGGATGTTCTATGTTTTTATGAAAGATACTGTAATAGAGAGTTTGACTGAAGATTGATTGTGAACTTACGTGTGTTTAGTTTCTTAAGCATTGGTTTTGTCCGAATCTTCCACAAATAAGAAGTGTATTGCTGGAAAAAATGAAAGTAACTGCATTTTCAACTTAGGCATTTTGAGTGCGATAGTGAGAGAAAGAAGATACGAGTACTGCCCTCCGTTTCGTAGTGAAGATCTCTGAGAGCTGCATCGAAAATAACTCTCCAATCTATAGTGAAAGCGCATACGGGAGCTATATTTCTATATAGTGTTGTTGTTAGCCAGCATACGATTTCACTATATGGCGACTATGAATCCACTTCGATAGTGCCACCATGATCAACGAAAGAATCACTACAGTCATAAATGATTGTAAGATTTCATTTAATCAAAATGTTAGCGTGAAGTAGCAATTTTATATGCAGATATTACTATCATTTGAAGCTCAGCATATTTTGAAACTCAATGATAACATTACTGTGGTAGAGGAGATTCGGTACTTTGATATCCTCAAAGTTGTCTCAGGTAAGGTAAAGTAGTATATCGTCCCTCTAGACATTTCAGTCGAGGGTTAAGCGAATCGGACAGCGACGAGCGTTACTTGTTGTCTAACGTAAGTATATTCTTTCACGCTTTTCTAACTACTGTGGTTGGTAATAAATAATTAATTCAAAATCTTCCCTGATTTTTTTACACTGAAGTTTCTCTTGTTCATGACATCTGGTGTGCTTATCAATATAAGAGTATGTTTATCTAAATGGAGATAAGAAAAAAACAGTAAGTAAATGAGAACATAAGCTTAATATGCAGATGTTAGGGAAGTAATATTTTGACGATGTTGAATTAGTTACTCTAAATAGCAGCATCTGTTTATCAAAAAAAAGTACTAGATTTAACAGCAAATTCAATGAAGATAATTTATATACCATTCATATTGTTCAAAGTTGTCGTTCACTGCATAAACATTTATCTGAACAACAAGCGAGTACACGCATGGATAACTCGATAATAATATAAATATTCGTAGTTCATTTTTAACCGTAATTAAGGCTAATTACTTCTCTGGAAAAGTACTCGTCATAATAGATTAGAATCTGTAATTATTTTAATTTTATGTAATACAGGTAAAAAGAACGTGCAAAACTCTCAAAGCTTGTCTTGTAATAAACGACAGCAATAAATTCTCCGTGGAATAATAAACTAGTAGAACCTAAAGCAGTAAATGAAACTAATTTCACATCATGTATACCAAATAAATGTCATATGGTAATTATGTCAATCTGTTGAGAACCTCGGAGTATCAATACAAGTTCGTTGTTGAGTTTTTAGATATAGCAATGCGCATTTTGTACTCGGAAAGAGTTACATCTGAATAAGAGTATTCGGTATCATATTGAGCTGATGAATAAAGTTAATAAGCACGAGCTTTAGAAATATTGAAAGTCATTAGAAAATTATTTTTGTTCTTTTGATGGAAAGTGTCGTGCAATTTTGCATGCTTGGTGGAAGATGAAAAAGCAAGGCAAGTCACTATGTGGTGTTGAAGCAAAATCGAACTCGTGTAAATTAATCTTAATTATCTTCGTTAGAAATCCATTTTGTGTTTGATGAATTCCAAGAGTTACTATCTGCGTATCAAGGTAATAGTAAATACGATAGAATAGGTTTTTATTTTAATACGGTTTACGCAACATTAATTCAAGTTAAATATCAGTGACGTTATTGAACAAGTTTAAAAAAGACCTTCATTCAAGGTTTGCTGAAAGATAACAGGTAACTTTAATAGTCCATGTAATGAAATACTTTTTCTGACAATCATTATGTGAGGAAAAAAGAAACAAACTGAATAACTTCACATAGACCAAGGGTTGTCGAAGAAAAATGAGTGAAAACGATTCAGTTATAGTTAATTAGACTTTGTACATAGGTGAAAATTCACTGAGAGAAATGCAAAGTGAGAATCTGAAAAAGTCAAAAACAATATAAATAGTTTTAGATTGAGATTCATTACATGTAGACAAATCAAATATTTGTGAAGCAGTCTAGTAATTTTAATATCAACAGGATCAATTCTGTAGGATTTTGTGCTATCTAGTTTATTATTTTCTTTTGATTCTGTTGATGTTTTTTAAAATACAAGATGACTCCAGAGTCTCATCAACTCTCTCTCTCTCGCTCTCTAAGTTTAATTTGAACATTTCCATTTACTGAACGAATTTTTCTTATTTGCATGCGATTGACAATTATGCTATAACACTATGGATCCAATTACAAAAGGTTGATAATTAGCATAGTTTATTTTTATTCGGCTTGTATAATAAAATCATGTAACATGCAGAGGATCAACTAGTACAATCATGGCAATCCATCAAAGCTTTCCGGAATAAAACTACTCTTATTAATACGTCAAATTAAGAATTCGGACTATTCATTAGTGAACCGAACTGAGTTTTCATTGCATATAAAAATGGTTGATCTGATGAATAGAAATTTTCTAAGGATCTTTATCAATTAAGTTTTAACATGCTGTGATTTATCGATCAATGTTTAATAATTACACTATACACGTATGCCAAATAAACAAGTATGCGGAGACGATGGTTTCTGCATAAGTAGAAAACAAATTTTCGCCTACAATGTTTTTTTCTGCATGAAATTTTATTTCTTTAGCAAATCCTGAAAGCAATGAACCAAATCGTCAGCTAATTATCTACTAACACATGATAAACAAAGTCAAATTTGAATTCATATGCTAATTCGTAATGCTTCGTCTTTTATTTATGTTAAAAAATCTTCGATATTTTTATCGTTAATATTATAAAGCAGCACTTGATTATCGCTGGTCTACTTTTTATCGAATAATGAATCCTCGTTACGTGCATGATTTTATACATTACAAATATGTTCTGACATACGACATATTATCACTAAACCTATTCTTAATTTTACCATATCATAGAAATGCACGCATTCATAGAAAGCATCACCTTGAAAAAATAAACTTGCGCTGTTCTTGAGAAACATGTCACTTTGATGTGTGCGAGAGCAAAGTAATATTTGCTTGTTTCGTGTTGCGACTATCTACTCGAGAGAAAAAAAGCAGTTGTGAAGACCTAAATGAAATATCTTATCTAATCCAAGTGAAAGTCAAGTCACCCCATGTGTTTGATATCATGGACGATCACAAACCAATCAATGTTATTCCTATAAATATGAGTATACACAGACCCTAATGTAACTGATTATGTTGTTTCTTTTTATTTTTATTTTAAAACATTTTTATTGAAATAAAAAATGATTCTTGTTTGTTTCTTTTCAACACTCTTTACAGAGAGATTCAGACACTAATGACGATTCAGACGCTCAGAACACACGCATTATAGCATGAAATGAAATGTTATGAGAGAGTAGTCACTCGAAGGTGACATATGCTGAAGTACCTGTCTGTGAAAAAGCCATAGACATTTTTAATTATGCTATAACTGTAAAGCTGAAGATTCTGCTAGAATCCCCAAGGGACAGCATCCTAAATTCGTTTTTCTTTCCTTCTATTATAGTCTTTATTTACTGTCGGACATTTGCGATTGATGCCCATCGGCTGTAATATGCGCAGCTGAGAGTTCTTTGCTGTCATTCAGATCAAAGATAAAATTTATATTTCTATATATTTATTTTGACATATTTAGATAAAATGTATCTAGCTAGACAGATGCATTTCACCGTTAACCTTTAGCTCGATTATGTAGTAGTGCAATATATTTACTCAATGAAACGTTTAATTCAACCTTTCATTTTCTCTCGGCACATGCTGATAGTTTATTCTTCTAGGGTACTCCATAGAAAAGACAACCTTTGTACCGGTAATATATTTTTTTCTCCCTTTTTTTCTTTTAGCTAATATCAAGAAATAAATACGCTAATGATCATTTTAACATGCTTGTTGGAGTAGACACTATATTCGATGTGCGCGCACTGAAGAAATTATCTATTATCAGTTAAGCAAAATGATAACAACTGCGAATATTATTGTATATTATCATTTTGATTCGTATTACGTTTCGATCAGCGAAGCTTTTTCTTTTGCATAAGCAAAAAGAAAATATACGACAGGTATCGAATAATCATCCAACCGAAACCAGCTGTGTCCAAGGACTGGGAAAGAGGCATTCCTAATGCGCCGAGGAATCGTCAATGTCGCTGTAATAATTCCTACAGGAAATCGAAATCAACTATAGGTTTCCTCACAGTTCCACCATTCACGAAAGTCGCGATATTGCCGCTTTAAAAAACAATTTTGTATGAAATCACTGATTCTCTCAATTTTGCAAGTGAAAATAAGTGTAAGAACAAAAATTATCGTGAATATTCCATATTTTTACCTTTAGTATGAAAGGAACTGTATGGGAACTGATTAGGAATTCCTAGTCCTCAGTCCTTGGGCACCTTCGTATCTCAGTAGAATAATTAATAGATCTATTTGTCGTCATAGGAGGTTATATTTATATATAAGTATTGATATTATTTGTTTGAATTAGAAATAGTTAAGAGTCAGAAATATATGATTTATGATGAAGGTCGACTTTCTCTTTCTTAACGATAAAACACACATTTGCAACTTATATAAAAAGAAAACCTGTTTACGTCACTGTTTTCGACCCTACTTCATTAATGAAAAGGAAAATTTTATTTTTTTTGTAAATAGATGAATATGATAACATTGAGATTGACTGAACAAGAAAAAAAGAACGTCATTGGGTGAGCATAATCTTTGATAGAAAAAAATTGCAGGTATTTATATTTCTTTTTCCTTCTTCCTGTTTCATTTTCATAGCTGTGCTCATGTGCTCTCTTTTTTCCTTCTTCTTACACTGATGTCTTTTCACACTAGTCAGTTAAATTATGTAAAAGATAATGAATGAAATGCTCTACTTTCATACTGTCACTAGTTTTTTTATTTCCATTACTTGATTACCAAAATTTTTGCAGACGTAGGAGAGAAAAAAACAAAATGAAGAAGTATTTGTATTTTTATTCTTAAATATGCCATTGTATGACATGCAAATGAACATACATAACAGTCGCGTGCTAACACAAAGGTGAAACTATTTGTTCTAAGTTAGTTGTATGCGTAAGAATAAAAAAATAAGAGCAGCATAGGATTTGCAATCATTTCTTATTCTTATTCAAGAAACATAGATAATCAAGACTTAGTCATTATTGATAAAAATCGAAATAATTCTCTTGAATTTTATTTTGTTACAGATCTAAAGCAAGTGAATATTTTAGTAAAAAGAGCGTTGATCCCATAGCTTTCTCTTTCGTTCTCGAATGTAATATAAGTACAAAAAAAATGGCAATCCTCGATTCATGAATAATATGTTTAATAATAAGTATGAAACAATATTTTTATACCTATTCATTGTAAGATAGTTACTCCAGTATTAGATATTTTAAAAATGATTGAATGTCAACTACATCACGGTTGTTTTTTTCCGCCCTGTGTGAATCAATAAAAAATTGTTCGTATTTATTCAAATTTACTTTTCGATGTCTTTCTTTTTATTAAGTCTGCCGAGTTGTTCTTTCTGTTTTTCTTCTTCTGCTTTTGTTATTTTCAAACCGGCTCACATTTTTTACAACAGAAATAAATATGCCTTTGTTCCTCAGTTAATACAACGAATCAATATTATTTTCATGAGTTATAATAAAAATCTGCAAAATGTTTCTTCTAAGTTAAAAATATATTGTTCATTGTACATTAGTCCCTTATATGACGGTTTTCAACAAAGAGAAATATCAAATATAATTCTCAAGATTTGTCAACGTTATTATGCGAGCATAATATTAACTATATCATATTATTGTTTATGTCGTCGAAGTCCTTTATTAATTCGAATCTATATGTATTATATTTTAATCTTTATTTTTCATTTATATTGATTATTTTGCAGATACCTCTACCATCTGAGTGAATGTGTGTTGATATGTCATCCTCAGATAAACGTAGTTGGACTAATTTTGTAAATGATTCCATGATGCCAACTATTAAAGATGAAACAGTTGATTGGGATGTCACTGAAATTTTGTCTCCACAAACAAACGATATTGGCTATACAATCGTTGATTCAAAAATTGATCCATTTTATCCGAAAAATTATCATTCTATTCGAACAACACCCATCGAAAAACCCACCATTGACAATGATAATCAGTCCAAGAAAAATATGACAATCAAAAGTAAGTTTTAGATTTTTTTGCACCTTTTTTAATTATTCAAATGCAAGTAGAAAGTCTTCATTCATTGAAAATGTTCTTTATTTTTTCATTAAATTAAAAAAAAACGAAAGGATTCTTTTATTTCACACACGTCTCACGTTTTATTTCTTTTTGTATCTCACGCGCTTGTTTTGCCATAGTTCTTGTCCTCATCACCTTCATAAAAAAAAATTATTATTTACTCAGTAGGATGCCAAAGCAAAGAACAGGATGACTTGCCATACACATCTATACTGCCCTTGTCTAACTACTAGTAGGCAAAACCAACGAAAATGTTGTTAGGCAGACTGATTCTCTTCTTTCTCTCTTCTTGTTTTTTTTTTCTTCATCGTTTCTCTGTCGTCGTCCTTCTTCTTTCCATACTTTATGATGGCTATATGTTACTTATGTTTGTACGCTCACGCATACATCCCCCCGTTTTTTCCCTCGTCCTTCTGACATCCAATCATCGATGTAGCAGCATCGTCATCAATAGCGTCCATTTTTTTTTCGAATAACGACTGCTTTGTTTTTTTATTCTTTTTGTTTCTTTTTGTTTCTATTATTATGCATGCAGAATAAGTAAATGTAAGAGAAAAAGTTTGTTCAATATCTTTTGCATCAATCTATGAGCTATTGATTGAACTTATATAGAAGAAATGCACGCACACATGTTCATTCGTCCTATTTCATCTGAGGTCACGGGCTGCGTGACCCGATAGAGGGAAGACACAATAAGAATATTTATCGTGTTGCTCATCTAACGAACGAACAAAAGAAAATATAAAAAATTAGTAAGGGTAAATCAGATGACCTGAAAAAATAATCATTTTGTTTTCTTCTTCATAAACTTTCTTTACTAAGTGCATTATGCATATATATATATATATTGTTTTTCTCGTAGTACTTTATTAATGTAAATTCAAACTCGAGAAGGGTAAATAATAATATTAAGAACTAACTAGCATTCTGTGTAAGAATGCAAAAAATTCTCAACATTATAGATGACTCTGAATGTTCTACGTATTTTTTTCTTTTCCGTTTTTCTTTCTCCTTTTTCCTTTTACTTTCGTGATTATTTCTTTTTTTTTCTTACTCGTTGTAATCATTATTCGACATCAAAACAATCTATATTGCCTTAGATCATACTGCCCTTAGTTTTTTAATTCATCAAAACAAAAAAATGCTCAATAATTAGATATGTTGACTATGTCAGCGCCAGGAAATACACAGACAGATTTTACTCGTGGATCAACTTCATTGTCTAATGCAACAACATTAACAATTAAACAGCAACCATTTAGTCCACCGCCGTATCATTCACTAACAAATGGATCTTTTACACAACATCATCATCAACAACGAACAACACCTTCACCTGACAATGAACAAATATCACCATTATCAAATAATCTAGTTGAAACTTCGCCAACATCTACTATAGTCCCACCATCAGCAAAAGGTGGAGGTTGGTAGGAAAATCGAGAAAAAATACGAGATATTTTTATATTTATAACAAAAATAACTAAATCCTATTGTACTATTCTTTTTCCGTATGCTAAATGCTTGAACGATTAAGCGTTTAGTGAAGATAATGCAATATTTTTCTGTCTATGTTATGTATGTAGAATCAATTGTTTACGTTGGCTCTATTCGAACAGGAATGCTAGCGTTAAAAGATGTTGTGATGATTATTTTGTCTTAACTCGAATTTATTCAGCTACAATAATCTTTAATCACCTCGTCTGATGGAGGAAAAAAACTTTTTTTTTGAAAATGAAATATTACTCAAAGTTACTATTCATATCTAATTATATATAGTCATAAGAATTATCTCGAATTATTCATGTAAATCTTTCTCTAGAGAGAAAGTCTTTTTTCAATCATTATTATATCGAATAATATATCGATTTGTTTTCTTTTGTTTAGCTCCAGTATCTTCCGATGATAAACGTCGTTGCGTATGTATATATTATGAAGAAGAAATTCATTTTTCTATATAATTTTCTTTAATATAGGCTGTTTGCAATGATATTGCTTCTGGTTACCATTATGGAGTCTGGAGTTGTGAAGGTCAATTTATTAAAATGTTATTTATCGAAAATATTTTTAAAATTAAAATTTCTTTGTTTTAGGTTGTAAAGCGTTTTTTAAACGAAGTATTCAAGGGACGAATGAATATATTTGTCCGGCGACAAATACATGTACAATAGATAAACATCGTCGAAAAAGTTGTCAAGCATGCCGCTTAAGAAAATGTTATGAGGTCGGCATGACCAAAGGTACAACACGACGAGAAAGAAAATATCGAAAAAAAGCTGTATCCGTTTGTAAAATTACATCAACATCATCAACTTCAAGTGCTACTAGTAATCCAAATAGAAATAACCAAGAACATGGACTTTTAGTAGCAACTAGTGAAACATTATCAACAATAAATGGAACATCGTCTCAAGTCAATAACAACAATAATAATAATAATTTTTCACCGTTGCACTCTCAAACAAATAAAGTATTATTAAACAATTTGTTTAGAATTTTTTTGGACTAATTTTTCTCTATGAACATTTAGACAAATTCTGAATCGATACGCATTCCAATAACTCCCGCTGAATTTATTGCGACACTTTCTCAAGCATCTCGTTTGAATTTACCAGCCAAAGTCGATAGTAGTCGTCCACTAGATGATCAATATTTTCTGCAATTACTCGCGAAAATATTCGATCAAGAACTTGTTGTACTTATTAATTGGGCAAAAGCAATGCCAGGTATTTATCTTATTTTTAAAACGATTCTTTTATCGAAATAATACTTCTTTTAAAATATCTTAGGTTATACTGAAAGTTTAACCCTTGATCAACAGGTAACAATCATCGAACAAAGTTGGTTGGATACTTTACTTTTAGATACAGTTGAAAGATCTTTAGAGCGCAATGATGACACACTCCATTTTGCACCTGATTTTATTATTTCACGGTAAAGAAAAGTTACTGATTTCTTTTTATAGATGTATAATTTGGTTTCATTTAGCAATCGTTCGTTGTCAAGTCCTGGTGTCGGTGCAATATGTACAAGTTTATTTAACATTCTTCAAGCATTTAAAGAACCTCGTACTACACATGAAGAATTTATTGCACTTAAAGCTGCAATACTTATTAATTCAATACCAGCAACGATAACAACAACAAAGTCATTTCGTTTATTAACCAATCAAATTTATCAATCGATACAATATACATGTGATTCGAATCCAAGTGTTTATCAAGATAATTCTCTTCGGCATTTTACATTACTCTTACAATTACCGCATATTAAAATGTTAAGCTCAAAATTAATAAGACTATTTCTAAATATGCGTGCTAATGATTTACTACCACAAGCTGATCTTCTATTAGAAATGCTTGATGCACAAGATGCACTCGATTTAAATCATGGTTTTCTATCAATAAATAGTGGTGCGAATAATTTACCATCGCATACATCAAGCTTTAGTCAAAATTTAACAAATAATAATAATAATATTAAGACGGCACCAACAATGTCACAACCACCATTGAATAACTCGAAAACTCAATTAAATTGTACAAAGCCAATAAACTACAATCAGAAACATCAAGATGACAATTCAAATATAGATGATTCAAACCGTAAGTAAACGTAATTGAAAATTCATTTATACCTTTCACCTTCAATACAAAGGCAGAGATAGTTTAATTTTTCATAGAATAAATTCAAGATATTGAATCATAAAGATTGAGCAAGGATAAAAAATAAGAAAAAAAGACGGTCGCCAATAAGCCTTTCGACTTCTTTTTACAATCTTTCATCATATAAAATTCATTGACAGCCTGGATTATAATTCAAATACATTCTATTAGGATAAACATTATTGCATCGCACTTCCGATTAAGATTATGTTGACAGATGTTATTTTTTTTTGTTTCTATTTTTTGACAAGATTAATTCTTTATCTCTTATTATTATAGTTATAAATTAAATTAGAAGTAATAAATGATGTTTTTATTTGTTCTAGGTCAAATGAATTATCGTATGTCAACATCAACGCCTATGATGTATTCCACGACTATGTCTGGAAAACGCTCACCATTAACTCCACCATTACAATATTGTAAACAACCTCGAAATGAACTTATTCAAGTATCACCACCAACTAGTATGCATTTTCCAATGAACAATTCATCTTATTAATATAACGCTCAATCGAAAATTTGTATTTCTCATATGTAAACGTGCCATAGGTAGATATATTGGAAAATATAAAGAATTCTATTTTTCTCGTCAATTTACGAATGAAATTATTTTTCAACAGTATTCATTTATTTGCTCACATGAAAACTAAAAGAAAGCCTGTTATTTGTCTCAATGCTCAAAAACTCATCATTAGAAACTCCAACAACAACAACTATTATTATTATTATTATTATTATTATTATTATTATTATTATTATTACTATAACCGTTCGTTGTAGAACGAACGACAAACACGTTTTTGCTTTGTTTTCTTCTTTTTTTTGTCATGTGTTGTGTAATATTCCTTCGAAAGAAAACAACTTGTTTATATGTTTTTATGTTTTGTGTATTAAACCCGGTTTAACACCAGCTCGGTGTTTTTTCACCTTCTTCTCTCCTGTTTGCATTCTTGTTTTCTATTTTTTGCTCTGTTTTGTGATTATGTTGAATGCACGTGATGTATGTTGAGTTGGCAGATTAATTTGTTTGTATTAAAATGTGTATGACAAACTGGATATATTGACTTAATTTCTTAAAATTCGATTAAAAAGAAACAAACAGAAAAGCAAAGACGAGAAAATCAAAGTGATTCCGAAAGATTAGGTTTTGTTTTCTGTTGTTGATGAGTTTTTTGCATTACTATAAAAGAATACTTGAAAAAATACTATTCTTAGTATTAAAGCTGTTTTTTCCCAAGGAGTTTTTAAGTAACATAAAGTAGCCATTATCAATATATGTATATGTTTGCTTTTGTGCGAAGTGTTTTCAAGCTTTAATGAAAGTACTTGTGACGCATAGGGTGAATTGACAGAATAGTAGAAATAGTTCTCGTGAATATGAAAGAAAAACAAAGAAAAGCACTAATCGATTGAACTAAGTTTATTCTATTAAAATAAATTGAAGACAATTTTAGAATTTTGTTCATGTGAGATGATTCATGAACCAACAGAGAATAATATAATGAACTATATGTTGCTAAACGATTTGTGAAAAGTAGACTTTCTCAAGCTGAAAATTTCTCGCATAAAATCTTTTTATTTGTTGAAGGTTTAGCTAAAATGAATGTGAGACATAAATGTGTTATCATAATGTGGAACCTTTAACGAGAGAATACAATTATATCTATCTATGTATATACATATAACAAAATATTATGCCCTTGTTTATGACAGCAGATAATTAGGGCAACGGGTGTTTGCTAAATGTTGTGTGTATATCCGTAAGATATCCATTGACTTCTTCTCATCTATTTCGTTTGTAGCCAATCGTATTTGTTAGTTATTAGTAATCCTATTCTACTCATATATACGTCAACATTTACGGCTAGTTAAAAAAATCAATCAATAACTATTCTATGGTTCCATTTGTACCGATCGATTTCTTTCATGTTCTGATGGGTGCATGCTTGTTGATGCAATAAGATGATGTGGTTGTTTTTCTTATTTATTTATTTCATTCCAATAACACTACAGAATGAAATAACTAATCAATATAATAACAATAATAATAATAACTATACAGGTATATTTTTTTAAAATTTATCAGATAAAAATTTATGATTCTCATTATTTCTGTTTTCCTTATAAAGTCATTTTAAATTTAATTGATATTCCACAGCTTGTATATCATGGTTGGATACCAGTCGTTGATACACCATCGCACACGGTACTTACTGAAAATCTTATATCAACACTTGATATTGTTCAAACAAATTTTTCTGATTTGAATAATGTTGGCGTTCGAGCTCCGTTTTCTTCGGATCATCGAAAAGTAACGTTTCTTCAGGTTGATCTCAATTTAAGATTTACCAAAAGTTTCAGTACAGAAAATTTTATTTCTTAATTCTTTTGAATATCAAGTGTTTTTCATAGGACCGAATTTGCCCATGACATTCATTCTTCTAGCAACGTATCGTTGTGTAAGAGATTCATCAGGAACATTGTTTTCTCTATTGGACAATAATCTATTACCTATATTTGAAGTAAAGATAAATATAGATATTACTCTACTTTATCGTTATGGGGAAAAAATAGAACAAATTATTTTTCATCATGAAAAACTTACAGCTAACGATGGATTGTAAGTTTAATGTTAATCTTTTTTAATTCTATTTATATGAAAAAATTTTATTTCTAGGTGGCACCAAATTATTCTTATATTTAGACTTGACTCAATTACATTTCAATTTGATAATAAATTAGATGATGAAATTAGATTACCATTCAATTTCATGCAAATATCAGAAACATTTACTTTAGCAAAAGTTGCTTTTCTGGGTGCTAATAATCGCCATAAATATTCGACAGATTCATTCTTTAAGGTAAAAATAATAGAAAATGTAAACATTTTTACACTTAATTTGATTAATTTATACTATGAAATAGAATAGATCTGACTACAGCTGTGATTGTATATAAAACATATATATATATATATATCATGACAGTTTATTTATAAATGTTTTATTATGCTAACTTATGAAGAGTTTCTATAATAAACATAACTATTAATAAGTATTTCAAACACATCATTTCAAGATAAATATTATATTCTATCGATTATTTTGGTTTTCGAAATAATCGTCTTCAGTTTTTGATAGAAGACTGAATAATTGAAATAAATGATTTTTAATTGACACACTCAAAATGTTTTTCATTCCAATACTATTTATGTGTTTACTTTACAACACTATTCAGTATACAGAAAGAATTAAGTTGATGGAATGATTGTAAACATTCTTGCTGATAAATATTTGAAATCATCATGCTATATAATAAATGTAGATATTGGTTCTTGTCTTGGGCGATCTCGTGATATTGAAAAATATATTCATATAATAATGAAACATTTTTGATGAATGATTTTTAGGGCGATATTAAAGATATTCGTGTCATCAAGTGGGATTCATCGCTTGATGAAGACGAAATCATACATAGGACTAAGAGAAGTACTAGCCAACATCGAATCATCAATAGGAAAGGACAACGATTCATAAATCCTGAAGTAAGTTATCTTGACTGTATATCTTTATTGTGATGCATCTATTTTCTAAACTTTATTATTTATTTTTATTTCAAAAGCTAGCAAAATACGTCGAACAATTTAACATAGGACAAGCAGGTCCAGCTGGAATGCCAGGACGTCCTGGCATTGA
Organism: Rotaria socialis; assembly: GCA_905331475.1. Lineage (NCBI taxonomy): Eukaryota > Metazoa > Rotifera > Eurotatoria > Philodinida > Philodinidae > Rotaria > Rotaria socialis. The sequence goes on along the minus strand of CAJNYU010001736.1, from coordinate 71,411 downwards.
TGGACCCAAAGGTGCTCCAGGAGCTCCAGGTCATATTATTGTCATCCCAGTACGTAATCAGTATAGTACATTTTCTTTTCACTGATTCACGCTTTTCTTCGATTGTAGTCACCCATTCATACCGTTCATGATCCACAATCGTTTGTTGATGCGATGAAAGACATAATTAGTTCTTATGGAGTATGTATGACCGTTAGAAAAGAGAATGAATTCATCTATATTCATTTCGCCGAATAGTATATTCTCAAAGGTCAGCCGGGCGCTTCGGGAAGACCGGGTCTACCCGGTATTATGGTAATTAGAATTATATCATCGTAAAGAGTAATGCTTTTCTTTCAAAGGGACAACAAGGTCTTAGGGGCTTCAAAGGAGAAAGAGGCGAACGTAAGCTATTCTACGTCATTGAATGCCTTGTTTTTTCTTTTTGTAATTGCTATTTCTTTTTGTTTAGCTGGATTACCTGGGCCACAAGGTGATACTGGTCCCATTGGGCCTCCAGGACCACCAGGACCACAGGTTTATTAGCTTTTGTTATGTTTTTGTACATTTCTAATAATTACTTATTTAATAAAAATATTTGCAGGGTTCACATGGTCGAACTGGAAGCCGTTAGTAAAAACAAAATGAAAGATTCATAGAAATCCAAGTTTTATTTTATTTCTAGAGGGCCTAGAAGGGCTTCCCGGTGCAAAGGGTGAAGAGGTAAATGCGTAATCCACTTTGTTTTTCTTTTACACTTACGTGTATTGTCAAGGGCCCACGTGGATTTCCTGGTGTTCAAGGTTTAAAGGGTGATAAAGTATGAGTTTTCTTTTTATGCATTCATTAAAAATTTTGATTATTTTTATAAAAACAATATTTATTTAGGGTGAATTAGGTCCTCCTGGTGATAAGTAAGTTATGATAATTTATTTCGAACACAGATGAATCCTTTTATTATAAGGGGTGACATAGGTCCTATGGGTTTTAAGGTAAATTTTAATTTATATCATTTCATACATTTCCAGCAGTGTCACATATCCAAAATTTTGGAGATGCCACCACATCTCCCGCGGGAGACGCCGCATCTCGCGCGAGAGATGTGGGTGTGGGTGTGAGGGATGCGCATCTCTAAAGGAGATCTTACATCTACAGTGGTGAATGACCGGATCTCCCGACTGTGGGTGTCACGTCTCCAGCGGGAGACGCAGCATCTCCTGTGGGAGATGTGGTGGCATCTCCAAAATTTTGGATATGTGACACCACTCTACATTTCATTCTATTATTAAGGGCAATAAAGGTGAAATTGGACCATGTGGATCTGAAGGTAAGAAATATGGTTTTTGTTCTTCATTTCAATTTTAATAAAATCTTAAACAGGTGAAATGGGTCCACAAGGTTTTACTGGTCAAAAAGGAGAAACCGGTCCTATTGGTTTTACTGGGTCACAAGTATATATGACGAAATTTAGATAAGATATATATATATATATATATATATATATACCATATCTTTTAGGGAGTACAAGGTCCTGAAGGTCCTAAAGGTGATAAAGGAAATAAGGGCGAGAAAGTAATTATACTGGTCATTGATAGTTATTTATAGGTCTCGATTCTGATATTTTTGTTAAGGGAATTATTGGGTTGACTGGTCCTATTGGTCTAATTGGATTTACTGGTTGGTAATGAATTTTATCCTAAATATATATATATTCAATACTATTTTCCATAGGTCCCCGAGGACCGAAAGGATCAATGGGTCCGCAAGGAATACAAGGAATTCAAGGGCGACAAGTAATATTGATTCATTTTACCATTTGCAGTTTGCTGAATATTTTTTCTATCTGTCTATATATAAGGGACCCATCGGACCGCAAGGACCAAGAGGAGAAATTGGTCAAAAGGGTACCAAGGGCGAAGTATGTATAATCTTCTTTTGATTTATGTTTGATTATAGTCTTTTGTTTGTAGACTGGACCTAAGTGAGTGTAAATGACTATATTTCTATCAAATAGAATTATAATTATATATGATAGAGGAAATCAAGGCATTGTCGGTCCAACGGTAAATTATCATTTGATTAAATACAATATATTTGTTATTTTTTCTACCATATGAACATTATATTAGGGTTCTAAAGGTTTCACTGGTGATCGTGGATTGACGGGTGAAAGGTTTGCGTGTATGCATAATCTTCAAAAATTCTAATGGATTGAGCTTTTGCTTGCAGAGGTGAAAAAGGTTCAATTGGTGAAGAAGGACCAAAGGGTTTACAGGGTATAGCCGGTGATAAAGGCGACAAAGGTGATACGGGACCGCAAGGGTATTGATTCAAGTATTCAATTACGCAATATATCTCAATTTTCTTTATTTTCTAGACCACAAGGCCTAGTCGGTGATGTAGGTCCTATTGGTGTGACTGGTATTCAAGGTGTAAAAGGAGATAAGGTTATTTATTCTATCTAATTTCATTGTCAATGACAACATATATTTTTTGGCTGGATTTTACTAGGGAGAAGTTGGTGAAAAGGGAGATACCGGTATTCAAGGGATACAAGGAATACAGGTTTTCTTTTATTCGTTGTTATAGTTGCACAGTACTATTTTTTATTTAATTATACTGATTAGGGTCCTATTGGTATCACAGGTCCTATTGGACTGACGGGTCCCAAAGGTGATAAAGGTATTCAAGGACAGAAAGGTGACCAAGGAATTCGAGGAAATACTGGAATACAAGTATAGACATTATGTTTATAATGAGTCAATGAGATGTCTATTATTTATGCATCATATTTATAGGGACCACAAGGCATTACAGGTCCACAAGGTATTCAAGGTGAAATAGGTCCAATAGGACCTAAAGGCGATCAAGGTAGAATTGAATTATTTTCTGACATACGTTTTAGACATTTTTTGTTTGCTATTACAGGAGAGAAAGGGCAAAATGGAGTAATTGGACCTGAAGGTCCTCAGGTAAACTACATTTCACGTAATGATTACACTAATAATAGATACTTTAAAAAAGGGAAATCAAGGTCCAATAGGATTGACGGGCTCTAAAGGAGACCATGGTATAATTGGTCCTGTTGGCGAAAAAGGTTCGTATCATAGAATGTAATTAGATATACAATATTAATTACCAATAAATAATTTAGGTGATCATGGTGAAAAAGGTGATCAAGTAAATATTTAGAATAAATAATAGATAATATTTATTTGTTAATACTTTCTTGTTCTCTTCGTGTTAGGGATCTCAAGGTGCACAAGGTATTATTGGACCCATAGGAATAACTGGAGAACAGGTTCTTCAATATCTAAAATGAAATTATATTAACTAAATATATTTTCTTATGTAGGGTGATCAAGGTGTAATGGGTCCAATAGGAATAGATGGACCTCAGGGAGAAAAAGGTTAAAAGTTTTATTTTTATTATGTAGTATTATTATATGAAAAATTATTTATTTTTATATAGGTGATAAAGGAGAAACTGGACCAAAAGGAAATCAAGGTGTAATTGGACCACAAGTAAGTCTATTCATATAAGGATTAGGCCCGTATTATAGCATGCTAAAATTTAGGGGTTAAAAGGTGATACTGGTCAAAAAGGAGATATCGGACCTATTGGACCAAAAGGCGGTACTGTTGAATTATCTTTTTTTCGTACTATTGTATGATTTAGTATTGGCAATATATTTATGTTCCTTTAGATAAAGGAGATCAAGGAATTATTGGATTACAAGGTCAGAAAGGCGATATGGTGAGTGATTATGTTACTACTGAAAACCGAAACGTTATATTTCGCTACAATTAATCTGTTGTTCTCCTATAATTAGGGCCCAATTGGTGTAATTGGAATAACAGGACCGATTGGAGAAACGGGCGACAAAGGTGAACAAGGTGATAAAGGACAAAAAGGCGAGCACGGAGTTAAAGGCCAGAAAGTAAGTGATGAAAATGTTCTAATGATTACTGATCTATTGAATTGAATATATTTCTTAGGGAGAGAAAGGTATTGAAGGTAAGCAAGGCCTTCGTGGAGAAACTGGTGCAAAAGGTGATACTGGTGAAGTAAGTCAAGTAGCACTTTTGATTTTCAACTCGGATATATTTTTTCTAGGTAGGTGAAATCGGCCCAAAAGGTGACACGGGTTAGTTCAATCAAATGATTCATTTTTTGAGCATTGTATGTGTGATATGATGTATTGGTTTCAGGCAGCAAAGGTGATAAAGGAATCCAAGGACCAATAGGACCACAAGGTCCTGAAGGGAAACAAGTAAGTAAAATTGACTTAAAATTTTATGATAATACACTAAATTTTGTTTTTCAAACTTTATAATTCTTTTTGTATCACTTCTATTGAAACATTTGTAACAGAAACCTCTACCTAATGTTCTATATTTTGTTTTAGGGACGGCAAGGTGTTAAAGGTACAACAGGCTTGCAAGGCCCTGAAGGATTACGCGGTGTTACCGGTTCAATTGGGGCACAAGGACCAAAAGGATCCATTGGCCCTGTGGTGAGTTTAACTTTCTACTTGATGTAGTGTATGCCGGGGTGGGGGTGATGAAAAGAAATATTTTCAACAAATCATTATTAATGGTCGGAACATAATCCTTAGGAGAAAGATTCACATCGTATGCGATGATAATCGTGAAAGAGAAAAAAAATGATATTTTAATAAATCCTAAGTAATTTAAAGGGGTTAATTTAAATTTTCATGTTTTAGGGTGCACAAGGACCTCAAGGACAAAGTGAATTATCCATTTAAATAATAATCATTCCATAATACTTGTTTTTTTTCTTTATTTTTGTTTTAGAGGGAGAAACTGGTCCGAGAGGATCAAAAGGAGCTACTGGACCTTCAGGTCCACCAGGCCCTAGTGGTATGTACTATTTGTGATATGCATGATTATTTTCAGTGCTTCTTATTCATCATAGGAGAAAGAGGTCCCAAGGGTGAACGAGGACCACGTGGTGATCCAGTAAGTTCCATTTTAAATACATTTTCATTCGTTCATATTGTTTTTATGCTTTTTTTTTAAATAGGGAGACTCTGGTGATAGAGGACCACAAGTGAGCGAAATCAATTTCATATTTAAGTAACAAAATATATCTATTTGTAAAATTAATTGTAGGGATCACCAGGAACCAATGGTGAACCTGGAGGGTAAAAATTAAATACTTATTGTACTATTACATTCTAGTTGATATATTATGTTTTCTTGTTTAGTATTGGACCACCAGGAGCATCGGTAAACATTTTAAACATCAATAATCAAATATTGATTATTTCGTTTTTCAGGGTGTAGTTGGTGTTCAAGGATCAAAAGGTAGACTAGTCTGATTTAAGAATTAATACAATCATTTTCAATTCTTAGGAACGGATGGACCACGAGGTACCAAAGGAGAAAAAGGTTCACCAGTATGTATTAAAAAAGAAAACTATTCAATAAGAAAAGTACAAATTTGACCTATTTCTTTTTGTTTATAGGGTCCAGCTGGTCCGCCGGTATATACTTTTGAATAGTTGATAAAAATACTACGATTTCTTTTCTTTTTTTTATTCATTTAGGGTCCACCTGGAGAAACTATTTTACCAAATGAAATTTCTTCAACTGAGCTCTCTTCCGGCACAGAAACTGAAGCTGAAACTGAAACAACTGAAATGCACACGCTTCGATTACGTCGTTCAGTATTATCACTTGACGAAAATACTCCAGTAAATCCTCTCGCATTACAATTAATTCGCATATTAGAAAAGATGTCAATTCAATTGAACAAAATTGAATCACCTATGGGTCTTCGACCAGAAAATCCATTTCAATCATGTCTTGATCTACACGAACAATCGTTGATAGGTAGAAGATAATCTTGATTGATTTATAATAATAAAAAGGCAAACTATTTTCTATCAAGGCAAATATTGGATTGATCCAAATCATGGTAGTACATCAGATGCAATCGAAGTTAATTGTATTATTGAAAGTGGTAGAAAGAAAACCTGTTTACAACCCAAAGATGACGAAGAAAAACAAGTAAAAAAATACACATTTTCTTCCAAACATCGTTAGTTTTTCATGATCTTTTAGATTCATTATGGACCAATATCGCAAATACGTTTTTTGCGTATTCTTTATAATCAGATCGAACAGAATCTAACGTATGAATGTACTGATAAACTTCAAACAAATATTACACTTATATCTATCGATGATATTCATTATAATATCAATCAGTTACCAACTGTAATTATACATGATGAGTGTCAGGTAATTTTCTTGCAAAAGTAAAATCTGTCTTAGATTTCTTTGTTACAGAATAAGAAGCAAGGATCGATCAAATATGTTATTAATACGTCGGATAGAAATCTGTTGCCTATTATTGGTATTAGATCATTAATGAAGAACATACGTCTTAGTCAAGTGTGTTTTTCTTGATCGATTGATTTGCATTCCGTTGAAAAAGAAGAAAAAAGCGATGCAATTGAAATTTTTTCTTAATGAATGAAAATCATAAACAACAATACATAGTTTTATTTTTTTTTGTTTGATTTCAAATTTTTATTTCCATTGTATCTCATATTGAATTTTCCTGATATAAAACCATTATATTTGCTTGTTTTTTATATATGAGATCACGAGAGAAAGAAATTTAATAAATCAATTAAATCATAAAATTGGTTTTAATCAGTAAAACTGAATGAAATAAGATGAAAAGAACAGCTGACCTTCGTTAAATTTCATTTTGACGATCTTTTCACAGCAACAATATACAAACAATCAAAGCCAAAATGTTTGCTTTATGAGATGACATCATTGAATTGATGTTTCATGAGATTTTTGTTTGCTCAATAGAATTAGAAATAGTACTTTTATGCATTTTAAAAGGATAATTCTTCGTGGATAAGGTGCATTGCGTTCCATTACAAAACATCATGAATAGATGATAAAGGTTTTTTTAGAAAAAACTAGTACTTGACGATTCGTACTGTAATAAGATTCATATTAAAATGGAAGGATATCTACATTATAATGCAGATCTATATATATATACATAAATATTTTTTAGAAATCGATGGTTGTAATAACGTTCAAAATAAGACAGTGATAGCTCTATGATTGTTATAGGCCAGAATCGTTCATTGTTCGTCATACAATCACTTTTGTAAACTATGCTTTCCAATAGTAATAAACAAAATCGATCAGAACAACCCATCAATAATCTTTGACGTAATGAATTTGAGTGTGTTTCGATCACTTTCATTCTCTTGATTCAATCTATTAAGTGCAACACGTGCAATATGGAAAAAAATTATAAGTCTCCGCGATCATTTTTATGCCGAATTCGAGCTATTAAGAGTAATTGTTAGCTATTTCGGCAGTGCTCTACTGAATTTATGTTTCTGTTTGTCTTTCATTTACAATACTATAGTTAGTAGGATTTTCAAACGTTACGTAGCGGACTACTTTGTTTGATTGAAACAAACTCAATGATATAGCAAAATCCTTAGTTCACTATTCGCTAGATTCAGTTTTCAATTTTTTCGATCGATAGTTTAAAAATTTTCCTTTCAAACCAATATCATATTTACACTCAAATACAAAATATTGAAGCGAATTGTGTATGCTCATGAAACTTCTTTTTCTTATTATATTCTCACACTTCCGCCTCATTAGAAATAGATCTTTGGTTAAATTCCATTTTACACATATCCTTAATGAAGTAATTAGAAGTGTGAAAATATGATAAGAAAAAGAAGTTTCATGGAGAAAAAAAACTTGATACATGCATAATTTGCTTCCATGTTTTGTATGAAGTGCGAATATAATATTGGTTAGAAATGAAACGGCTATCAGTGGACGTAGAAATCATCAGCTATTAGTCGAAGAAATTGAAAATTGGATTTCATATATGGGTGACTAAGGATTTTACTGTATGTGTTAATTTTCTTAGAACATAAGAAATAGTGCCTGAGAGATGGATCGTCTGTGTTACTTTGACGATGTCCATATGGAGTTGGACAAAAGAAAAAATTTTAAAAAAGATCTCGGTCAGGAGATTAAATATAGTGTTAAACGATAGTTTAGGATAGAAAAGCTGTTCACATTGAACATAGTCATATACTAGTGCCAGTCAAAAACGATATTCCTTTTGCAACTCTAAGTTCTGCTTTTCTGATATATACTGTCGATTAGATTTTTCAAAACGTAGAAATGAACAATTCTATATTTATTAAAACTTCAATAAAAAAATGAAATTTACATGATCTCAGCATTCTTCCATTTCTGTTCTTTAAATGCATAATTAGAAGTGTTAAACTAAACAGTTCTTTCTAAATAGGAAATATTCGATAGTGACTGCCGAACAAAATGATTTTTATTAGACCTAAGAGTATCATACACTTTTATGACTAGTAACGTAAGCACTGCTGCTTCGAAAAAAAAATATATATATCAATCATGAACAAATATTTACGTTTTGTTGCCAAATTACGGAAGTTATTTTGAATTTGAAAAAGCAATCTCATATTCAAACTTGTAACATCGTATCATGATACCATCGCAAAGTGTAGAATTAATTATATCTGTTGTCATTGAAACCTATAGGAAAGAACGAGTAATGGTCTCATCGACTTTTTCTCTATGTTATCATTATTATTATTGCTGTTATTTTTGTGATCGAGCAAGGATTTTTTGTTTTGGACTTTCTTGATGGAATATTTACCCATTTCATTTTGCTGTTTCATTAGTTTAGTAAATACTATTCTATTCGTAATGTTTTTCCATTTAAACAGATTTTTTCTTTCTCTAACGGCACTCAAAGAATAAGATTAATTTATTTCATGTTTAATGACAAACAAAACACATAGGCTTTCAGTCACCTTTTTCCTTCATTCAGTAATGTGTTTTCGTCAGCTTTTCTTGCAATTTGTTCTTGCTTATTGTACGAGATAACTGTCAGAAAAAGCATTTATACAATTGTTTCAATTCTTTTTGCTCTTTCATCAATGGACAGAATGTCAATTATGGAAAACATCGATTATTCAGATAACAACAAAATGTTAATGTAAATACGAATAAAACAAGACTTTGACTTATCGAATAGATTATCGCTCGTTTTTGTTATTCATCACAATATATTTGATTTAATGTAACATGTGAAATCTTATACGAGAGATGAAGACATATCTCTATTTTATTTAGCTAGATTGTTTTTTGTCGCTCTACTTCTTTCAGTTGACTGGTCGGGATGTCAATCATTGTTTCGTAAAACTACTTGTCAGTTTTTATTTATCCATTTGCTTGCCGATAATAAACAGCCGTAGCGAGGGCGAGAAAAGCACAGATAGAAGATTTTCTGATTGTTCTCTATCTTCTCTGGTTGCATCTGTAGCCTCTACTGGCGCGTGATCTATTGTCGTTCTGTAGCTTTCCGTTCTGATCTATTTACGATAAGTGCCGGTGTCTCCTATCTTTTCCTTCGATTACACATCATTAAATCATATTATTAAGGCTCACGATTACTCAATATGATGCCGCAAGTGATAAAACATCCAGAAGAAGAGAATCAATGTCTTTATTTTATGGGAAAACGCTTTTTTTTCCTATGACAAGAAAAAGCTTTTATTTCAGTCATTTTTTACGTATGTCTCATTTCTCTAGTGCTCTGCTCTTTTTTGTCTTGCTCGCCATTTTATTAGTTTTTCATAATAAAGGTTATTTTGTCGGAAAATGGCATTCTTAAAAGAGATAAATAACTATGGCAATTAAAATGAACTCTCATCCAGTGTCATTTTCATCAATAATAACAAAATATACGCCAACAACACGGCACCGTGTATCATCTCCATTAAAGCATATTTGGACAAGTGTCACCCACTATGATAGTAAGTAGATATAACTATAAATAGGTGCGACACTTGATATATTCAGAAAGTCATCTGTCTTATTCACTAACCTAATACTACATCATGCATAAAACACAGATCTTTTTCTTTTTTTCTCTGTTATTTTTACATAGTAGAGTTGAGGTCGTTAATTTCTACAAGATTATATATCTGCACGAAAGAATTTTCTGACATTATCTTTAAAATAATATTTACAAAAGCATATTAAAATCAGCATAACTATTTGCATATTTCTTTTTTGTAAATAGACTCATTCAACAGTTGAACTAAAATGGCGTCGCTATAGTAATTATTGTCTTCTAAGAGCACGAAGTAATTTTGAACTTCGCCATGAAAGGTCACTTCTTACAGTGTTTAGAATAAGAAAAATCTGATTCTATCAACAAACCGATGGTTTTATCTAAAAATACATGTGTTAAACAATTATGTTGATTTTAATCTATTTGTTTTACACTTATAATAAGATCAATTTAATTCTGTAAAATTATCAACGAGAACAATGGTCCTTCGTGTTCCTATTGTTCATCTCTGAATCATATTGTTGCGACGCAACACAATCTTCCCTTGTTGATATAAACTTGATTATCAAATATAGCAACATAAGAATTGTTTGAAGGATCTCTTGAGTATTTTTTTAATTATTACTATGATCTATTTTTCCTTGATTACTTGAGAAGAATTCAAAATATGAAATAAATTATTATTCCAAGCGACAAATATTATCAAGAGAATTTCTTTCAAAATAAGGAAACTATCTAGTAAATAGCAATCAAGCGCCGCTACAGGATTTCTGTATTGAGCACAACACCACGGCATAGTGAATTGTTTCTAATCTAAAATATTTAGCTTGACTTATAAAGAATCAAGAAACAGAAATTTTTCGATATGTAGTTATATCCAAGATTAGTTTTATTTTGATTTCATAAACGATTTATTTCAATGAAATCAAAATGAATGTATCTATCTGATAAGATTGAAACTGGTATTGAATTTGAGTATATCTTTTTTTAAATTTGATTCTAGTCATTTTGATCTATAATGCAAACACGGAAAATCTAACTTCCCTTTGATTACAAATTTCACTTGTATTACTAAAATATTTGCATAAACTTTCTCTTATATCCGATTTGTGAAAAACTAAAATACTACTTTCAGTTAGAATCTTCGAAAATGTTCAAACAGGTGTTAATTTTTTCTCTGATCGTCAAAGTTGAAAATTATTTTTTCATCTAGAAATTAATTCTTCTTAAATTTAAAAATATTAACTTTTCAAATATTTCTTATCAAATTATTCAATATCGCGTGTTTTCTTTTTGTCTCTTTCAAGCTCCGAAAGTTGTACGTTTTGAATCGAAATGGATTGCAAGTCTATCCTTATTTGTTAAATTATCGCTTGCTATCAGTTGTCTGTATTTAATGTGTCAACGAAGTTCATATCAAATATTTGATCGTTCGCCCATATCAGCTGTTACAATTAAAATAAAACCATCACCATATTGTCTAAGGAATGCATCAATATTACGTTATTTTCCAAAGTATAACTGTTCACAATCATCATACGACGTCAATGATTTTATTACACCCGCAACGGAAAACTCCGCTATATCAATAACAACTCGCATGTTAGAAACTGAACATGTACTAAGATATTGTACTGATAAAACATCGAGACGACGTCAAAATAGATCTTCATCATTTCGGCTAGTATCATTGCATACATGTAATGAACGTGCACGTTGTATACTACCACCCTTATATCGTCAAGAATATGAAAACGAAACGATTGCTAATAAATCCAAATTATGCTGGTTCAAGTTATCAACAATAACTGTTAAAAGAAATTATCAAGCGCTTGATTACATTTTATTTATAAAACATTTCGTTGAATTTACTCAACTTGGCCTCGTACGAGCTAATCTAATACCAAATAAAATTACTAAAGAATATATTGATACATGTGAATATGATCCAATACATCATCCACTATGTCCAAAATTTCGTCTATCGAAAATTTTAGAAATGATTGAAACTGACCCTCACGAATACGAAGCAATGTTTTATTATGGTTCATTGATTGAAATAAAAATTAGTTGGAAATGTAACCTAGATAAGAAGTTAGAATATTGTCAACCTTTTTATAAATTTCAACGTATGGATATTAAACCATATAAGAGCAATCCGTACGATCCTGGTTCGAATTTTCTAACATCACGATACTTTTTTCGACCAAACGATGGCGAATTACATCGATTACATACAAATATTTATAATTTACATATTCTTGTTTCTGTCACTGGTGAAGTTGGAAAATTTGATCTCTTTCAAACAACAACAAGTATTGGTTCATTTCTTGGTATATTCGGTACCGGAACTATTGTATGCGATTTTATAGCTGCATTCTTTACGAATTTTAAAACTGTCAAATATGATCCATGATTATTCCACGACATATACATACACACATATATTCATTTATTTTTCTCAGGAAAAAGATCTCTTGTTGTTTTTTTTATTTTATACAATAAGAAATTATCTAGTTAGTAACGATGAATAGATAGCTGCAAGTGCTTCTTGAAATTTTTGATTGTTTTGAAATGATACAAGGTCATTCGATGATTGAAGTTTTTCACGCGATGGAATTATATTGTATTTATCAAGATTTTCATCTAAATTATTTAGTTTTAATCATAGAAAAGAAAATGTGTGTCAGTAGAAACAAGACTTACGTTTAATATAATCAAATAATTGACTAAAAAGTGTTTTAGCATTACATGATAATGGATCTGCTGAATTGCCTATTGATTTAAGAGGATCAACTAGAAGCGCTTGAGCAAATATAAATAAACGAAGTTGATCGAAATCCGGATTACTCTATGAAGAAAAAAGAAAACACCGGTAACACATTTTCATCGGAAAATAGGATAAACAGATTGTGTGTTTTTATTTATTGGAATTTGTATTTATCTAAGAGTATTACCATTATGCCCTTGGTAATACCAAATGGTAGATGATCTACGACCATTTATTGTTGCATGAAAATCAAATATTAGACAATATAGAAATCGAAATAGAATTACTCATCGATATCTAATATAAAAACACTAATGGCTCCGATAACATAACAAAAACAAATATTGAATATCATTGATCTGATTAGTAATTGGCATTTCTGGAAATCTTATCGACAATTAAAATAGTATTTTATTGAAATTTTTATTTCTACATCGAATCTTATAGTGGCTTAAGATTCGATGCAGAAAAGCTTTAACTAATCCTGCTTAACTTAAGATCGTCCGCTTACGATTGCATCTAAATATAGGCTTAGATGAATAGTCATAGGGAATTATTTTCAGCGCATTATCCGGACTCTATTTTATAAGCTTACAAAATAGGCTTTTTTTTATCAGATCCATCTATTGAATATAGTTCAAACATTTCCTAAAAGACTAAGCACTTAATTGTATGTAGATATTTTTACTCTCTAAAATGTGGTATCTTTGACTAAACATCTTCATCTTAAAAGTTTAGATATCTCTATAGAGCAAAAGATTCTGTCTCCTATACAAGAACTACTAAATCTTCATCGACATAATAACAAATATGAGAATTATTTTTAATAGTTGGTTACTAGATCAAATAATTGTCGATGACAAAACGTGACTTTTATGACGTACAATTCTGACATAATGAAGAAATGACTAATATTAATATTAATAAAATAAACTAAAAACACACCATTGTTATATGTGAATAAGCTTTCAAATCGTACTTTAAAAAGAATTCTAAATATATTTAAAAAAAACGCCTGTAATAATCGTTAAATAACTATAATAAAAACTTGATTTTTTTTCAAATAGAATTCTGATCTAGACTAAAAACATAAACAATTTCATACCTCCATTTGAGAAAGTATTTTCAAAGCACTACAATAACGTTGTAATAATGATTGTGATGTATTTTTCTTCAATACTAAATTCTAAAAGTAAATCAATAACAATTAATAAACAGAAGATTCGTTTTTTCGATTTAAAACGCATGAACCTTTATCATATCTTTTGGACTAATTAGTGGTTGCTTCAATCGTTCACTTTCATCGAGCTAAACATACAAAAAAAATCATCTATTAATGAAGTGATCATCAATTTCTTATTACATTCGATAAAAGATCAAGTCTTTGTTGGCAAAGATTTTCTTCGTTTTCAATAAAACGTAAACGTAATTTAATAGCTTCAGCATTTCGTACTTCATTATGACTGCTAGCCAGTAATGCGAATTTGCTAACAGCCAAAAGAGTCTATTCAAAAAAGAATAATAAATAACTAAATAAGTAAGTACTAAAAGAATATCTTACTTGACGTTTACCGATTGTTTCGGCAACTTGTTGTAAAGCTGAGAGAGAAGCCTAAATATGATAATAGCCAATTGAATTTTGAGAAAAAAAAGAAGTTATTCTCATTTTTACATGCTCATAATCTCGATTTTTTACATCAACCATCCAGGCGAATTCTGGTTTTGATTTTAAATAACGTTGAACAGATTTTAAATCGAAATATTCTTCTTGAAATAAAACAGATAATACTGATTTCGATCGTAAATAATCGTCAAATACAACCATAAACTACAATATGATCGAATGTTTCGGCTTTTTATTAAGACAAGAAAAGCTATTTACTTTGTCTCCATATTGTTCAATATATGTTCTCAACTGTTCAGTATCTTTTATGTCATCACATATTTCAATTAATGCTAGATAATCTTCAAATTCTTCTGCCAATTGTTTACCTTTCGAATATTCTTTCAATTTAACTTTAAAATAAAAAAATGATATTCTTAAATATAAATTTAAAAAAGAAATACTATTTACTGAATATTTTTATTAATGAACTTCGTTTTTGTTTATAGTTAATCCACGGTTTTTGTTCTGCATCATTATTTGATTCACCATCTGAATAAAGATCACATACATAAACTCGATATTCATCAAGAATATTATAGACAAGTCGAGAGATCATTGTTAGTAAACGTTCGCGAACTTCATGTGATTCACATAATTCTAATGCTTGTTCAAAATGTTGAGTACACTAAAAAAAAGACTTATCCTTTTTAATTTCAAATGGAAGGTTTAATCCTGTATTCGATGCCTATCCTATTAGCCTCTATACTTCAACTGATTCTAGGATTTATTGTTTTGAACACTGTTTTCAAGTTGCCATAAACATTTGATCGCCATTGAAAAGTTAGCATAAAATGCGAACGAGACAGACATTCGGACTCGATAACTAGTCTAATGGTTTAAATAAATTTTCCCAGCAGTTTCTATGTGCTTTCTTTCAATTCGCCTCACTATTCGATATTCAGAAACAAAACAAAAAAATACTTACATGTAAAACATATAAATCATGAAGATTTTGTTCATATAAAATCCATGGTTGACAAATGATTGATTGTGTAAAATTTTCGTCATCAATTGGATTCGATGATATAACTGATTCTTGTTCATGATCTTGACGATATTTTTGTATACTATCAAATGCAATCAATAGCAAACGTGTTGCTTCTTCATAAGATTGAATTTCAAGCGTACGACTTGCTTCAATAACACCAACGATAATTGTTGCTATGACTTCAGATATATCAGAAATCTAAAGATGAATAGTTTTTGAAAATATCTATTTGATTCTTTGAGATTATTTACTTGACTATGCCGAGATTTTGACCGGAAGGCTGCTTGCAAATAAAGCGATTGTCTATAATAGAATATAGATAATAGCACGAGTAGAAAAACAAATTATAGTAACACACTGGCTTGCTTGAGCAAAAGCTTTAGCACATTGTAATTTCTCACCGAACTGTTGTAAGATTTGTTTCGTATGATAGATTCCATTATTGAAATGTGCAACATGAAGCTAAATAAATTAGTATTAAAAACAAAATTTCAAAACCAATGCTTTGAAATTAATTATTAACTCTAGCGGGTTTTCCTACGAATAATAGTGATCAATCATGAATGAGTATATTTTGGACAAAACCAATCAGACCCTGAAATATTACTTTTTTCAGTTCTGATTGGGTTTTTTACGTTCTATGCGAACTAGAACATTTTTCCAATCAAGATAATAACTTAATTTTAATGGAAAACTGTTTTAAACACATGCATAATTGTATGTTACATTTGAGCAATACATATTTGCTTCTCGACAAGAAAATTTTACAATGTAATTTCTTTTTCTTACTTTATTCCACACCGCAATTAATTTAAGAAATGAGAAATAATAATTATAGATATCATTTTTCTTTTCTAATTGTCTTGTTAAATCATTTGTTTCTAAATAAAAATAAAAATCTATCACACATTGAAATCTAACGTAAGTGTATTTCTAACCTTGCAATGATGGATCATCAATAATAAAAATTCCAAATCGTACAACAATATCATCTAGTTGAGTTGTATCAATGACACTTAGAAATCGTCGAAATAATTCAACAGCACCACCCTACAGATATGAATTATTATTATTCTAGTCAATGCGGAGAAAAGAATCCTTACTGGATCATTTCGAATAAGAAATGCATGAAAAGCATTAATCATCGGTTGATATGGATCATTGTCAGCGTTTTTCGTCAGTAAACTAAAATTCATAAAATGGTTAACTCTTATTTCATGTTAATTTTCTTACTTTGTCATTAAATCTTGTGCTCGTGGTGTTATCAAACCTTGCACATGACCGAACATTAACAAACGTTGTCCACATAGGCCACTTCCTAATATTGTTTCATTTAAATTCGTAAAACTAGCACGAAGAAGTACTGAATAATCTGGTCCTATTGGTTAAAAACAAAACGGTACGAATTTTCATAAAGAAATATCAGTTTAATATCTTACCAGTATAAACAAAAGCATCTTTTTTCGTATGAACAAGTAGTGCCGGCTGATTTGGTACAGCAAATATTCGTACACGTGGTTTGACAATAAGTTCATCCAACTGAAAATAAAATGAATAATTAAATAAAGAAACTTTTTTTTATATTTGGGAGTGAAATCTAAAAATGTTAAAGTAACAATCGTAGAAAGTACTTCATACTCGATAGTGAACTGTTTGTTTTCTAACTAATCCGCTCTCGTATTAGGTTAGAAAATACATCAACATCATTCTCATTGAGACTTGTGCATATCTACGTGAGATCATGAATAACTTTTTAAGTAAAATTCGATTTGTTTCGAGTTATTAATATCAGTCATAATAAAAAAACTTACACGAATATTAAGATGATTAGTAAGAAACACAAATGAAACAAGTTGAACACCGGAATGATTCAATGAAAATACGCCTATCAAAAAGAAAGAAAAGTATTTAAGACAATTTTTCTTTCAATTATCTTACCTAACATTAAACGATAATCTTGTGAACCATGATGAATCGCAAGAACATAAATTGTTTCTCTATAAAATAATTGTTTTACTATGATTAAAAAATAGTCTATATGACATACTGTGTTACACTTAATGAAATGCATGAAACATT
The DNA here is from genome assembly GCA_905331475.1 of Rotaria socialis. Taxonomy (NCBI): domain Eukaryota; kingdom Metazoa; phylum Rotifera; class Eurotatoria; order Philodinida; family Philodinidae; genus Rotaria; species Rotaria socialis. The sequence continues at coordinate 54,001 of CAJNYU010001736.1, read as the reverse complement.
TCGATGATTATCATTTGGTTTCTAAATTTAAATAATTTTTCATGTGTATTCAATTAATTTTATTTAACTACTAACTTGATCTTTTGCTGCTTCATGAGCAAATACTTGCTGAAGATCAAGTGAATGTACAAGCTATGAAATACAAAAAGAAAAATGAACACTAAACATTTACGTACGAATCAATCAACAATAATAATTTTACTTGAATTTCATTTTCGGCTAAATACCAAAAGTATAAATGTTTATCTGTTAATGATATTAAATCTACATTCATTGATATTGTTGTTGGTGTTGATGTATCATTTTTTAATGAATGAAGACAACGAAGAATTTCATTATCTTTCATTTGACGACTTGTACCGAATAACATTGATTTTAATCCAAAACCAATCGATGATAATAATGATGATGATGATGGACGAATATAAGCCTATTTATCACATATTTAATAAGCAAACAAAATCCGTTTCTATGATATATCTTGCCTTATTACACAATGCATTACATGGAATTGTATATAATCTTCCAGAATACGAACCGCAAACACAAATATCATCCTGAAATACCGAACTATTTATGATAGAAGCAAAATTATTTGTTTTTATTACTTTAAAATGACATAGAATTTCAATCTGATCAAATTCAAGTTTAACATCATAGTAATCATTTGGCCGTACAATTGTACGCCAATAACGAGCATAACCATCACATGTTATTACGAGGCACGAACAACAATCAGCATCATCAGCATTGACTGAAAACAATTCTATTAAATTTGCTTGTTGTCCAAGAGCACATTCAGGTAATTTAAGTTCTTGATGAATAAGAGCATCCTGAAAAGATAAATTATGAGAAAAATTGAGAAAAAAAATGGCATTGAATTATTTACAGTTATTCGATTTGAACTAGAAGCAAGCCAAACATATGCTGTTTGATCTGAGACAAGCCAACAATAGCCATTACGTGAAAATCGAGCGCTCAATAATGAAACATCTATGAAATAGATACAAACTATTTAAATATAAAATTGAATACTTTTTAGAACAATTTCAAAAAATATTTCAATTAGATAGGGAGAGCTATTTCGAATCTATCCATACCAGCCTATTTGGTAGTATTAATTCATATATTTATATCGAACCTGCTGTATGATTGAGTGCTCCACGTACAGATGCTGGCAATTTTGATGAATATTGTTCAAATGGTGAATTTGATGACGCTGATGATAATTGAAAACCAGCTGATATCATCGATCGGTGTCGAGAACTATAGTATTTTTGTAGAAAAGAAAAATACAAATACAAACACACTCTCTAGAAGCAAATGTCTATTTCTCTCTCACCGATCACTTAAAAATGATAGATCACTAGTTGATAAATTCATTTCTTCTTCTTTTTCTATCTGGAAAATTAGAAAAATATTCTTTATTTTTATTAAGTGAAAAAAAATCATCAGCTATTGTTTTATTTAATAATAATAAAAGACATTTTCAAGAAAATTGTCCTTTAGCAGCTTCATATACCATTCGAAAATCACTCATTAAACTATATGCTGGATATATGAATGTTGCCGGCTTATTATGTTCATAATAAAAATGACCAATCCAAGCAAAACTATATCCCAATACAAGTGGTACAATAGCTGCTTTAAACGAACGTGCTAATAATTTACTACCAAGAAGATAGAGTACTAAAAATAAACCCATTTCATATAAACCGTTTGGTAAATGGCGAAGAAACGGTACAAGAGAAAAAGCAGCTAAACCTGCTGATAATAATGAAACTATCAGAATCGGATTGCATAACATATAAGTGGTAACAAGAGCTGTACCAATATAATGCCATATTCGAGTCGTTTGTTTAGAATGTTCAAGTAAATAATGTGGATAGAATTCTTCAAATGTTGCATATGGTTTTGTTGATGCAATTGTTTTCGGAAGATATTCATTTAGAGGTGGTGAATTACGTGTTTGTATTAATATACTTGCAAGAACAATTACAAAAGTACAAAATAGAAAGCCATAGAATGGACTTTGAATTTGTTTTGAGCTAGGCATGATAAATCTAGAATGAATAAAATGATGAAATAAATAGCTTGTGTTCTTGGCTCATCGAACATCATTTGTACACATGAACAGCGAGGCTATAGCTTTTGTTCTAATCGAAACCAACGTTATCATACTGAATAACAGTAACACTGAAGCATTTTTGTTTTAGAAGAACAAAATTTATTATATTTACTGAAGATATTTATTATCGCAACCTTTGACTTTATCTATAAACTAAAAGATGTAGTAATATTTTACTTTAGACAAATACTTTATCCTGCACACACTGCTTGCTGTATGTGTGGATAGTGCTAGTGAGCATGGTGAGTGCTTTTATGAAAAAAAAACTCATAGACTGATAAGAAAGAACTGACGCGTTCTCTTGAAACTAGTTTGAAATGAATTTGAACTGATATACGTGCTAACTAACCAAAGTGAAATCCATTAGTCCACGTTATATCCATCATAAAAGAAAGGAGAAAATTTTCAAAAGGTGTCGTAGGTGATCAAAATATATTTTCAATTTATGGATTGAGAGTCTATTAAAATTTTCTAACTAGACGAAAAATGTATGCAGAGTATTTTTGAACTCGATACCTATACTTTATCGTATAGTGTCTTTTCAATTTAATTTTTTTGACGTTTTTGACTAGGATTATTTATCTAAAAATTGTATATATTTCATCAGAATGTTTGCTTCTTTCACAATGTTCAGTAGAAAAAAATCTGATATTTCGTTGGAAAACCAGATGAACTTCAAGGCATAGTTTCATTGTTTCCTGGTCACATGTGTATCTTTATTGTTGTAGTAGATATCTACCTATAAAAATTATCAATCAAAATAAATATATATTGCATTTATTCATCTCCTGTTTATCATTATAAATCGTCAAAGAACATTCCATAATTCATCAAATACACTAACTCATGTTTTTTTTATCCCAATGGGGTTTCTCTGCTTTTGTCCATGTCAAATATTCAATGAAACCGCAGCATAATCCACTGTTGCAGAGTTTGAAGAATTAATATCGATCATTAAAATTTCACATAGAGAATCAAATAAAATTTGTTTTTCGTCTGCTCAACAGTCTATTTTAAAAAATTTAGATAATTTTTGTTCATTGAATGAAGAAACAGTCATAGAATTTCGAAAATATGATACAATGTGAAATATTCTCCGCTAATATGTGTTAAGCGGGTGTACGCTATTCTATCAATGTGGTTCTGCAATACAACATATAGCTAATGTCATACGAATTTATTTTAGTGTATCACAAAAAAAAGAATACTTCAACCAATAAAAATTAAATACTAGATATTACAGAAAAACAATCATGTCGTTGTTATCTAGCTGAAAAAAAATGCATTTTTATAGACTAATAATAAAAAAGAAGTCAATTTTTTTTCGATATATTTAATTGATAATTAGAAAATTATGATATATCGCATTTGTTGATTCGTCCATGACGTTGCAGAGGCCTTTTCGATTTAGTATAAATATTCTCTATAAGCGGATTATCTAATAACACTCGAGCAAACAATCCGCCCATAACTGGCCGTGCACGAAAACCTAGTACATGACCATTCGATGCGTCATAGAAATCACTCAATGGTACACGGTCAGGTGATTCATGTGCGAATTTATATAATTTACTGAATATTTGATTCTCTTGTTCTTCATTATTATTAAATGTAGCTATCCATGATGTCCAATCAGCCTTGGTCAATGCTGAACGTGAATCAAGTGGAATACCAAAATCAAGCATTTTTGACATGTAATAATTTGATTCTATTTGAGCAACATCGGATGGAAATAAGTTCAATGATAAAATTTTTTGATAGATAAGATTATATTTTTGTGACCAAGTATTTGGTAAATTATATTGAAGACGATAATTTTCAGCATCACGTGCAGCTGACAACCAATAATTTGCTTTTAAAATAAAATTCAAAAAACAAATGATAGAAATGAAAATTGTTCAACTGTTAGATTTTATTTCATACCATGAGCTTGTGCTTGATTCATATAGATCGTAGCACGCTGTGTTTGCCCCGTTGAATTCAAGAGAATGGCATAAGCACCTAATCCTAATATACCTTTCAATGCTAAATTACAATTATGTGGTGATGGTCCTTCCTAAATCAAGAAAATCATTTCAGTGGCTGCTGTTGCTGAAAAATGGTATGAAGACTACATACGAAATCATCGGTACAAAGTTGATTTCCTGGATCTGGTAATGTACTATTCAGATATTGTGCCCATATTTCCATCGTATTCCAATAGGGGTCAAGGAAATCAGATTTTGCAAGTCTTTGTACTACTCCAGCAAGCATCAATAACATATTTGCAGATTCTTCCATAGGCATTTGTTCTTGTTCATCAGGAAATATATCACAAACTGGCCATGTTCCTCTAAAAATTAACATGAAAAAATTCGAAGTCAATATTTGCCGGATTGAGAAAAATAACTGAAACCTGAAATGGTTATTATTTCTAATTGAAAAGAGACAGCTTCACATTACTCATTTCTTCAGTGTCTTTCTAACTTATGTTTCATCAAAGACAAAAACTTAAATTCCACTTACAAATGATGTGGAGCCCATGCTAGGTTATAATCAATACTTGTTTCATTATTAGCATAAGCAAGAACAGGTATAAGAACGTCACGTAACATTTCAGGATGTAACCAAAGAAAGAATGGCGATGATGGGAAAATAACATCAACTGTACTAACATCACCATCGGATGAAATTTCTTTCATATATAATTGTGGACGATTATGTTTATCTGACCATGTGCGTGTCATTGCGCCGGTAATTTGTCTTGTCACAAGCGAACCAAGTAATGAATATTGTACTCCACCTGTATCTGTTAATAATGTAGTCAATAATAGATTTGAATCAGTAACATCAGCCATATTTGTGTTGTAATATAGAACAGCTTCATCTATAAGTGCTGATACACTATTATTAAGTTCGGTACGCCAACATGGTATTTGCCAATCTTGAAAATATAACATTGAATAAACATCATCGTAGAGAAAGGTCAAATATGATGAAGTGGACTGTGATGAAGCTAGACCTAAATCGATTATGAATACTGATGAAGGCGATTGGTCATCAGCATGACGTGGTTTTCGTGTATCGTCACTTGGCATTGCTTGATGATTCACAAATGCTTGACGAAGATTGTCACCAAAACCTTGATAACCATTTGTTGTACTTCTATTTGAAGTTATTAAATGCGCATAACCCCAATTATTTCGAGTTGAATCGCCACGAATACCAAATGGAATTTGATTGTAAGCACCCATTGTTAATACAGTTACACCTTCGTCGATTCGAGTCCAATAGATTTTTTCATGTTTATCATTAATACTTAACATAGAACCTTCTTCGAAATAAATTTGGACATGATGACGTTGTTCATCCAGTGTACGAACGTCAAATGTGATGTAAGTATACGGATCTTCAATTGATGTTGGCTGACTAAATGATAAAATAAGTTCAACTGAATTCGTTGGCGTTGAAAAGTTATAGATTGTACGCCATGGTAGTACAACAACACTGTTTTGTATTAAAGGTGGAATATTTGATGGTAGAGTTCCAAGAAAACGATATGTTTGATTATGATCGATATCGATTAAACCATGAAATGGAAGTGGGGATCCACTCCAATGAACGGTATCAGAATCGGTCAGGTTGTCCGAAGCTGACCAAACTATTCGAGAAAAAACGAAAACGGTATTTAATCAATTCTGATTCAAGTGCATTATCTGGTAATAATAAAAAAAAAACTTTTATCTTCCTCTCACAGATCTCCATCGAGTACACGAAGAACTTTATTAATTTGTAAAATCTAGTTGGGTTTTGATGTTTAACAAATATTATTTTTCTATATTAAAAGTAGTCGATTTAGAGAAAGAAAAGTTCATTTAGTACATGATTAGTTATTTATCATATATTCGTAGCCAGACAAACTGCTTATCATTTGGGCATTTGTTTTTATTGGTTTATTATTAGAAACGAAACTGTAATCATGACGTAAATAGAGTTCGAAAATAAAAGAACAGATAAACGAACCACAGAATGATAAAAGAGTATGACGCTCACTTGAATTATATTTGAGTCTCAAGATTAATCGAGTTACTCTTTTTCTCCCTCCGTTCTGGACAATCATAATGGGGTAAAAAAAAATATCAGCACTTAACGTCCTTTACTCTTGTAGAAATGAAATGATCTGTGGTCTGGTGTAACGGATTGGTGTCGTATCATAAATTTGTTTCTGAGCTACACTTACTACATACACACGCACTACGAATTAAGATTCTAATTTATTTCCAAATAAAAAACGCCAACTAAGAAATATGTAAAAGGAATTTGGATTTAATGATAAAAACATAATATAGATGTCACTAATTTTGTATGATTCACTGAAAAGGCTTAGCATGGTAGCGATACATGTAATGAGTACTGTTTATGCAGGTAATCCTTGTGCTTTACTATCTTTAGATGAATCTTTATATTTGAGAAGTCTCCTAATCTAGTAGCTCATGGTGGTGCTGTCGTTGGCTTTTTACTAGCCAACCTTCCTTCCTTTTTAATTTATACATAATTAAAAAAATATTCATAATCAATAACAGTTTTTTTGTTTCATTTGAAACCTGATCTAATTTTGTTCTATTTATCTCGTGTTTCACAACGTTNAAGTCAGATTTTATACGCAGAACGCGTGTGTATAATATAATGCATAAGTGTGTTGCATTGCCTAAGTTTTAGAAACGAACGTTTATTTACTGTTCAGCAGTCCACGGATTAAAAGGTTAGATGGTTCGTTTTGACAATAGTGCTATGAAAAAAGCCTTTTCTCTTCCTCACGGGCGTCGCATTGTGACTCACCTGATATATGAGGACTAAATACAATCAATGGCACTGCTGGAGGACGAAAATCGCCTGGATTGCCGTTAATTTTAGTAAGAACAACGACAACAAGCAATGCAAACAATCGCTGCATCTGAAAAGTATGTAAAAAATGATATGCTATCTAAAAATAAACATGAACTATTTTTTAATCGAACATTATGATGATGTCGATGACTAAAAAACTAAGCAATAGATAATTTTTTTTCTTTGACTCCTATCAGTTTCGAGAGGTGTCACTTGCTTCGTGTATTACGAACATTCATTTTTGTTTTATTCTAGACATTGTTATATTCGGACGTGTTTGTTTTTAAAATTGTTTTGTATCTCTTTTCTAATCTATGTCTAATCCTGTAATAGGTATAATTTAATATTCTTCTAATTGTAAAATAATCATTTTTTTTTATAGTAGTACAACCTTCTATTTTACCCGTAAATCAATTATTACACGAAAAATGTAATTCGCCAGATTTTTTAACAAATAACATATGGAAAGTAGCATTTTCACCATGCTCACAATATTTGGCTATACCAAAACAAGATATTGATGGTCAACATTGTGTTCTTGTCGTCTATTGTTCTGATTGGCATGCAAAAAATGTCACTGAAAGTACTATGCGTATACACAATCAGTTCAATTGTACAGCTGCAATATGGTCATTAGCATTCGGTCAGAGAACATCAAAATCAAATCTACCCATAGACCTACGTCTATTTGATACGAGCACTTTATCAACATCAATAGCACGACGTGGATCACTTGATCGACGTTCAAGCTTATCTGTAGTTAATCGTCGATATGATTTTAGTAAAAACTTATTTCTTGCTGCTGGTCTAGCCAGTGGGAAAATCGAAATTTGGAATATTGATACTGGTGAATTAATATTAGTACTTAAAGATCATCAATTAACTGTATGTGGACTAGATTTTACATCATGTACGATGCAATTAGCATCATGTTCATATGATACAACTATTAAATTATGGGATCTATTTGATGATGGTAAGAGAAGAAAAAAACAATGGATAAACTAATAATAAAAATAAAATATAGAATTAGAAGAAAAATAACTTACATTAGAATTGATTGAGCAAGGGTATGGGTGTGTAGACGTGTATGTCGCCTTTCCTCACACCCACACCCCGAAAAAAGTCTTCGTGAAAATTTTCGGTTTGTAAGAAGATGACTTTAATACATGACAATAATCAAATACATAAGAAAAATCCTTGCTTGAAAATGTTTACAATTCGTATAAATTTTCAACTTATTTATTTACATAATTGAAATTCTGTATAATCATCGACTGTTCTGATGTTTTTTCATTGAAACAAAATTTTACTCTCAACTTAAAAACAAAATCTGATACATAATTTACTTCTAATGTATATTCTTCATCTTATCTATTTATTTGTTTTTCTTTTTGATAAATAATCAGTATTTATTTTACCTGTAAATTAAAATTCTTTTAATAGTGACATCTGTCTCAGTACTTTTTTCTTTTCTAATCTCAGGTAATATGTATAAAACATTAAATGAATGGACTCATGCCATCAATACAGTAAAATGGTCACCAGATGAAACGATTCTATGTGCAGTGGGACCATATGAATTAGTTGTTTTATTTAATACGACAACATGGAAAGAACTATTTCGACTAGATGGACATTTACATACTGTTGTTGATTGTGCATTTTCATCAGATAGGTAACTCGCGATTATTAATATATTAATCTAATATATATATTTATATGTTTGTTCTTTGGTTCAGCGCATTTTTAGTAACTGCTTCTTATGATACACGCGTTTTAATGTGGTCGACAACAACAGGCGAAATTCTAAAAGGATTCGCACATAAAATTCCAAAACCATTAAAAATCTATGCTGGCGGTGATAACGGTGCATTTGTTCGATCTGTTGCTATTACAAAGTCTAATCAGTTTTTAATTACTGCATGTGATGATAAGTAAGAATTCAATGAAAAATATCTTCTACTAACATCATCTTTATTACTTTAGCAAAGTACGCTGGTTTCCTTTACTCTCCGATCAATCTTCAAATATGATATATGAACAAACAGAACCCAATGTTCTTCATGTTGCAACCACGCCTAACGGCAACACTATGGCCGTCAGTAATCGTAATGGTGAAGTTCATCTGTTTTCAACTCTCTCCACAATATCTACGAATCAACCATTATCATTGAAATGTTTTTGTCGATCAGCAATAAACACTTATTCTGGGGTCAAACGAAAAGATCTTTTGAACTTACCAATAATGCGTCCATTGATTAATTATGTTTTATATAAAGATATATGATTGAAATGAACAAGAGAAATAACATATAATTTGTTAACTTGTTTTTTTTTCATTGTAAATATATTACGGTTATAGATTCATGTTTTATTTACGGATATACTCAAATAATGTGAATAATTAATGTTTATTAAGCATGATAATACTGTTGATAAATCAAAAGGAAGAAAGAAAACCTATAATGAGATTCTAAAGTCTTGATTATGGTTCTGTTGTTGATACAGGTATAGCACCATCTTTTTTCTTTGTTGTCAGAAGTAGCCCTGCTACGAAACATTTACGACAGCATGCCATGCAACAATCTATAAGTGGCGACAAAATGGCAAAACATCCAAACGAATATAATGTTCGATAACAATAATCAGATTTATCAGGTTGATCATATTGAGCTTCACCAAATGCACCAAATACCCAAATTCAACCAGGAATAAACCAACCAATCATAAATATCACAATAACTATCAATGATATTCCTACCAATACATTACCAGCAGTAACACCAAGCTTGCCAATAATTAGATCAGATTTTACTGCCAGCTTAACATCTGCTGTCTTTTTATTAGTAGATCATGGTGCAGAATTTATAAAAAATACCTAATACTATAGCAATAATCCCGACCACGCCTGTCACGATTAGATAAGTTGATATAAGTAGTTGAATAATACATTTGTCGAACCATAATACACCAACAATTATATATGCAACTATAACTGCAAATGAATATCAGAATCAGACACTGGATACTGAGTATTATACTTGGTACTTTTGTACTTTTTTACTTGAAAATATTAAGTACAAAGTAAATTTTTGTAGTACAAGTAATTTTACTTGAGAGTGTGGATGTGGATGTGGATGTAACTGCATGTTTAACTCAATCACACCCACACCCACACTCACACCCTCAAATAAAAAACAAGCACATTTTAACAAAAATGAGAGAAGAAGTATTAATGTTATCTGAACATCAACTTTTACATGAACAATTGAAAACAAAATATCCAGAACGTTTTCTGCATAGTATATATATATTTTTTAAACATCACCACGACATCGTTCCTTTCTTACATTCATAACTAAACTAACAATTTTTTTTCACATTAAACAAAAGGTTCAATGTCAAATGAAAATTATAATGAAAAACACACGAATAATACTACATCAACTAACTTGAGAGTTACTAATGTAGAAGCGAATAACATAAACATAAGTAATTGTTAAAAAAAATTCATCGATTTGAATTCATTTTCTTATTTTCATTATTAAACAGTGAACATAAATAGAGAATTAATTTTACCAAATCAACATAATATTTCAATATTAAGCGATTCAAACACATTAAAAACATGTACATTGAATTGATGAAAATGAAACATCTACACATTTGGCATCTGAAATCAGTGTTAGTCATATGTTAACATCTAATAATGTCACATTTAGTATTCTGATGAATTTTCATTTTTACAGTCATAATAGGTATACCCAGGAGAATGAATCCTAGCCTAGGATCCGATGAGTTTCGATCGGCTCCTATTAGAATCCGACGGAGCTCTTCCGAAGGCGCAAGAAAACTATCGGATTATCGTCGGATTCCTGGTTCCGGAATCGATATCGGATCCTAATAAGATTCGACAGTAACCGTCAATAGAAACCGGAATGCTTCGGATTTCATTGGTTCCGACAATCGGATATCATTGGATATACGACTGTCGGATCTGACATTGATTCCTCAACCGGAATCCAACGGGATTTCGTTGGATGGTAGGACCCCATAGAATCCGATGGGATTCGGTATCGGATTGATTCACCTGGGTATGTTAAATATTTAGATAATTCAGTTCAAGATCATCTAACTCTTATTCTCAAATCAAAATAACCAATAATCAAGAAACTATATCTAATCATATCATCGTAGAATCTAACTCACCTTTTAATATTTCTTCCTATCTTACTGAACAATTATCTATTATTACTCAAAGTAATATGATCAAACAAATCAATAGTATTTTATTCATAACTAAAAACAGAGTTGAACTAATAAATGTTCTTTCCTTTTTAGTAAACAATATTGAAAATAATATCCAATCAAATTCTATAGGTACAATTCTAAACGGTATTCTAGTAAACAACACAATATTCGTCTGTATAAAAAAATTATTTTATAGGCACAATCGTTTCTGATCACAATATAACAAACTCACAAGAAGTACAAGATTCTACTTCCCTTATGAACAAAGACTTTCCAATATCGCCAGTTACTAATATTTTTTCAGCAACATCTGAAATGGTAGAACGAATAAATCGTGTTTCGTCAAATATGAATGGCCAAAATCAATATCTATCTACTGTGTCAAACGAAACCATTGCACCATGTACAACAATAAACTCATCCAGCATTTCCAAAAAACAGTGGCATAATAAATTACAATCAAAATTCACATAACTCAAACGGTATTGTGATACATTTTGTAAATTATTTCTTAACATAGTTACAGTTGAAAAAACGACAAATTTTTGAAGTTTAAAACCAAACAATACGTTGTTTTTCTTTTACGTCAACATTAAAAAGCTATTCATGTTTCTAAGATGACTTGCCTTGGAATTTTTGAGAAATGATTTGACTTTACTGAAGCCAAAAAACCTTTGACTTGCCTATCTCTGCCTGCAGTTATCAAGAACGTTCAGGGATACAGAGATCGTCCTTACTGAACATCGATCTTACCATACCTAGATAGACTACTTAGTTTATTGTGAAGCGTCGTATAAATTAAGCCGTTGAGAAAGATGATGAAAAATCGGTATCTTGATAGAAGTTTACAAGGTAGTGCGCTACTTAACCTAGAAAACAAACAGCAACTACTCGTTTACTCAATTAGTCTTCTCAACAAAATTCTGATCATTTGCAAATTTCTAATTCTAAACTTGTAAAACGATATTTTACGATAAGAAAAAGATGATATTTAGGACTTTTCAGAGATAAAAAGCAGTTACAATAGTTCATACATTCGTAATTATTATAGTAGATGAGTCTAAGTGAAGTAAAGAGCAGCAGTCATTTAGCCATATCCCCTCGCGCCTCCGGGTATTAAAGAATGAATCGAAGCCATGAAAATACTCACGGTCAAGCTTTTTGGTTTATAACACTTTTATTTTTTTCGTAAAAATTTACATGTAGTGTTTAGAAAGTAGATCGCGCGAATCAAATGATAAAAAATACAATATTGAAAGCACTATTATTATACAGTAAAATAATGTTCAGTAATAGGTAAGTTCATAACAGAGGTTTGTTTTTAACACATTCAAACGTGAGTCGAAGCCATGAAGTTGTACCACTGAGCTTTTCATCAAAATAATGATATGCATTATCAGCGTATCTCCATTCACTTTTAATAGATTTTGGTGGTTTACCGCCTTCTTTTTGGGTGCCATCTATTCTCCACCAACAATTGTTGAAGCCACACGTTTTTGGATCAACATATTCTTTACACATTGGACATACACTTTTTAGGAGATCAGACTCGGATGTAATATCGTAATCCCGGTAGTGCATTGATATGGCCACCATTTGCCCTGTCCCAGGTCAATGATTCCGGAGGACGGATACTGTAGGAACCGGCCGGAAAGATGCGGAAAAATCACCGTATCTGGCCGGAAAGCACGGGAAAGCACTGGAAACTGGAAGCAGTATTCCAGTTGGAAGTTACCGGATTTTTTTCCTGTGGATTCCGGTCAGTTTCCTGTGTTTTCCGGTCAGTTTTCTGTGTTTTACATCTGGAAGTTGATCGGAATCTACAGGAAGAAAATCCGGTGACTTCCAACTGGAATACTGCTTCCACTTTCCAGCGCTTTCCTGTGCTTTCCGGCCGTTTCCCGCCGTACGTCCACGACCTGGGGTTGCTTTGCATTTTGGATGCGTACATGTACCTTCAAGAACAAAACCACGGTCCACTCTTCTTCATTCTGGAGCTTTTTTAGACCATTCTACTCGTTGTAACCCTTTTTCGTTACTAACATCAACAAATTTGACTCCAACACCGCCTAAGCTATTTGGATCGCGAGACGGTCCGTTCGTTGATTCAACGTATTTTAATCGAGATTTTTCTTCTACACCATATATTTTTAAAGTATTTTCGTCAGTGTCAAGTTTATCTCTTTCAAAATCAAAATATGATTTCTGTAAATCTTCAGCTGTAATTGTAGTGATATTATGAACTTTTTCGAAAAAAAGTTCTTTTAACTGTTTAATTGTTGTAGACGATTCGACGTCAAAGTCAAAAGGTCGCTCTTTGCCAGTACAAATCGTGTCGATGGATATCCTCATGATGAATCTGTAAATAGAAAATAACACAGAATTAGTAAAATGATTTATCTGTAATACTAAATAATATCTTCATTGGTAGACTGCTGTAAATAATCTAATAAGTATGTCACATATCTATTCTGTCGAAATTTGAAGAACAGTAGTTATCAAATCTTGAGAATTCTTTTCAAAAATATTCAACATTTCATTTCAGAAATACCTCCTCGAAAAATCTTTCTCATATCAGTCAAACTTTTTACTCTGAAAAAGAAGACTGAAAATGGTTATCTCTATCATTTTTGTTGACTTTAAAAATAAAATGAATTGAAAAGCAAGTGTGAAGTCGTTTAACGTGCACCAGTCTTGATATAGAATGTTTTTTTTATATCAAATTCATTTATTTTCTTTTGCTTCAATATTCTTTCTTCCTACTTCAGGTATCTGTACGAGGTGATATGTTATCTACATTATTAAATGAATAGAGGAATTTTCCAAGATGTGTCATAACCAACAGTACGCTGGAATTACTCAGTCAAACATGCAACTTTTAAAACAAAAACTACCGTAAATATCTATTGAGCTTGATTTTTAGTCAAATGGGATAGAAGAAATTCCCATGTCGCACATTTCTTGTCACTACCATCAGTATACTGCGGTACTCATAATAACCGGCGGTAGCGCTTATAAGCTCTGGTTCCAGCTAAAAAGTCATCCAGAAATCGTTTTTTGTCAAGTACCGATTTATTTCGGAAAAAGAATTCGAATTAATCAAAAAAAAAACTATATTAGAATATATTTCGCGAATTATTATTTTTACAGCAACATCTTTAATAAAATATTTATCACATAAATGGGACTGATTTGAGATCTGTGGCTACTACAGGCGGCTCAGGCGCATCGATATTATCAGAGTACACCGAATTCAACACGATTGTGTCGGTTTTAACAGACGTAAAAAATATTCAGTCGTTTCTATACTATACAAAAGGATGAATCACTTTCATGAAAAACCGACGGTATAGCGCACATTATACTGAACGGTGAACCATCGGTATACCGCCGGTTTTTTCCGGTTTGAATCACATGGGTCTACAAATAATTGAATGCTAATTGTCTTAACATTTCCAAAAATCAAAATAAATGTAGACCTCAGAAAATGTTAATACGTAAGTTCATAAGAGAATCACCAGCTGAATGAACGAAGAAAATCCTACCATTCAATATTGCATTCTAAATCGTACTAATAATGCCCAACTGTCACCTCACTAAATACCCGTACATCTATGTATTCTGTAGCTAATACTCGAGCAACACCATGATATGCCTAGGGTGTGTGTGTGGGTGTGGGTTGAGGGGGAGTAAGGGGTAACTATGGATAGCGGTGCGCGTGAGTGGTGGGTGATGGGTACCATGAAGGAGTGCTCAAATATGGGTGCGTGTCAGAGGTACCCGGGGTGGCATCTGAGTTGTATACCTTGCGGTATGGGTGTGGTTGTATGGGTATATATGTATTTTTATGTCGTCTATATCGGAATGTTATACTAAAACTAAATCTATTTCTAGATTTAGTTTTAGTTTAATTTTTTCTTTTCCCCATTTATATTCGAATTAGACAGCTACCACTATTTTGTAAGAGTTTCGGGCTGCATCAGCATATTTTATAAAAGATTCTTCTAGATTCCAATCTAGATGTAAAACTGTCAGCATGAATGTCTTATGTTTATTCGCAAGCGTACATACTTTACTTTGCAAGGCAACGTAATCGGAACATCTCATGAATTTAGCAACGGAAATTAAAATGACTGAATGAATATTCGATCAAGCCAAAAGCATTTGTATTGAATTTAATTACTGAGATGTAAAACAAAAAATAGATGAACGACACAAAAAAAATACTATATAGTTTAGCCGATAGAAACTTGAAAACAATAGTAAAGAAAATCAAATCAAAGAAATCTATCAATTGTTTATCGATATTATTCTCTGAAGTCTAGAAGGTGGGTGTGATGCAACTGAAGGTTCATCATCTTCATTAATAATATCTGCTGTGTTTGTAAGATCGCTATTAGCATTTGACATATGAATACGATTAGCACTACGTGTATACGGATGAACACCATTTAAAAGATAATAGCCGATTCCAAGCGCTAAAATAAATGAACATAAATATCTCATTCGAATTAAATATATATTTAAGAAGATCATACCGATAATAGCAGAAAGAAAAAAACCAGCAAAATTATTCATGATCATTAACATTAATATATAACTTAAACCAGTTTGAGCTAAATGCACAAGTGTACGTAACATATGAAGCATAAATCTAAAAGGAATAACATAATAATTATGAAAACTTCAGTTTATCTTTGAACTACCTTCGCCGTTGGATCGTCTTTTCTGATAAAGTATTTGATCGATGTGAATCACCACTTCGATGTGTTACGGAATAATTTCGAAGATAAAGATCAATACCTCGACTTAATTCAATCAAAAGTGCAAAAGCCATACAAGCAATAACTGAGCCAAAACAGTCTAGAAATAGCCATTCTACTTATTCTTGTTCTTTTTCGAATTAGAATTTACCTCCGAATGAAGCAATATTTAAATTTTTGATCAAAAAATCATTTTGATAACATTTGAATGTTAATGTCATCCTTCTTTTCTGACGTATTTGATATCTACAACAACAAAGTACATACATAAATATTTGAGAATATAAATCAGTATAATACATATTCAAAATGTTTTTTTTTCATTTTTATCAAATATGACCATTTACTCAAAAAAAATCTCGTTTCTGCAAGTTCATATCATTTATTTTTGATAAGTAAAATGTTGCGGGAATTTTCTGCTCAGTACTATTTTAAACCATCTACAAGGATGACATATGATTCCAATAAATAGTTCATGTTAAACTAAAACAAAGTTTTAATGAGAGCATTTGACGTCCATTCGCTTTTTGACGTTAGTTTCTTTATTAATAAATTCAGCGGAAGATGTTTTTAAAAAAACTTTCATATTTTATTATTTCAGATAACATCAGCTCAATAGCAAAACAAATATTTTTCCCAATTCAAATTAGTAAATTATTGCTCATAAAAACTTTTTTTTCAATGATTTCGATAGTATACTTGTCATTTCATTTTCTATAAATTGAGTAGACGCACTTTTTAAATTGATGCTGATGCATCAAGCGCGCTGCTCATTTAATTAAAAATCTATAAGAGCAACATCAAAAATATTCCTTCATTCCGATAAAACAATTATTTTTATGTTTTTAATCATCACATGTAAACATTTTACAATGACGAAAATGATGTAGGTTGTTATGTTTTACTTCTTTTACGACTACAAATGACAGAACAAATGAATTATATCAAAGAAAAAAGAACACAAAAGGATGAGTGGTCTTCATCTAGATCCATTAACCGTATGATGACGAGCTTTAAAAAAAATAGTAGTAGTGCAGAGAAATAAACAAAAACAAAAAAGGACCGGGCAAGAACAAAACAACGAGATTTGAGTACATACAAAAACGAAGAAGTCGAGTTATATACATTTTCATTTTCTATTGAAGTTCTGTTTTTGAAGACTTCCGTTTGACTTGTAGTTGACATTTTTTTCGGCTTTTAATCTTTCTAGAGTTTGCTGTGAACGTGAATCATCATCAAATAATTCATCCATGTCAAGCTCGAGATCAAGGTCATCGTCATCATCAACCGATGGTAGTTCATTCTGAAGTAGACAGAAGAAGAAATTTCAAAAAACAAAATTGATTTCTTTTATTTTTTTCAACATTGATTACTTGTTCTAGAGAAATCTCAGTACTATTTGTATCACCACGACTTCTGCTTGCAATTACAGGTGGTGACAGAGTCGATGATGATGAAGCTGGTGTTGTCGGAGATGTTGAATGCATTGTTGTACTTGTTGAATTCGATGTTTTATTAACAAAACGTACAATCGGTGGTGGTGGTTTTGAATGCTTTTTTGAATCATGACTCGTTGCACGCGATGCTAAACGAACGACAGGTACTGTTGGTTTTAAACGTTTGTTCGATGGATGATTATTTACTGACGTTGAAGGACGTTTTCGATCCTACCACGGTAATCAGAAAAATTCGAATAAGATCTAAGTGAAATTTCAAATAGATATAAAATATTACCAAATCTTTTGTTGATGATGAATACAAATGTTGTTTTTGACTAGATGATAATGATGGTTTTCGATTATTATTTGAATTAGTTACATGTTCTTTAGAATTACAAATCTTTTTCATTTGTTCATTTCTTGTTCTCATATAAATTTTCATTTTATCTAACTTTTGTTTTAATTTTCCCAATAGAATTTTAAATTGTTGAATTTCATCTGAATTTTGATTGTTCTTATTTTGTTTTTGTTCATCTTCTAAACCTTTTATTTCTGTTTTTGTTGTGATAAAATCAATTTGTAAACTAACACGACGTTCATGTTTTTTTAGCGCATCTAGTTGTTGTTTTAATTTAGCACGTTCATACTTAAACGTTTTCTTTTCATTTTCGGTATAAATATTTAGTGTTAAACGTTGTTCATAGTTTTCGATTTGTTTAATCACACTAGAAATCTTTTTTGAGGTTGTGTGAGTTTCTTTTTGTAATAGAACAAGTATGGATGATGGATCACGATGGTCAGATAAAACGGGATATGGAAGTTTTGATATTGATTCTTTACGCTGATTGGAAGATATCGATGAACTAGAATCTATTTTGTTTAGAGCTAAATTTGTATTAGCTTTATTTGATGAACAAGATGAAGATGATGATGATGATGATGAAGAAGAATGTATTGATGACAATGATGGTGAACGAGAAATAGTTGGTGATGATGGTTGATTTTTATATGTTGAATAAAGTTCGCTTAGATTATTCTTTGCTGATAAAATTTGACCATTTGCAGTAGTAGAAGTTTCAATCATGACAGTAGTGGATATCATACTGTAAGCAAAAAGAACAAATTTTCTATGAATAATTCAAGTTTTACTTTCTCATATTTTTTGAGAAAAATCTTCGGTAAGAACACGATCAAGTTTTGTTAACAACTTAACTCATTCAATTAATGAAACTGCTTTACAGTCGAGAATAAGTGAATTATATAGTTCCGATTTAAGCTTTGGAAACTCCGAGAAAAGAGAAAACTAATTTTTTTTTAAATTTCGCCTTTTAAACTCTTTGTACACATAAACAACTCTGCAAAAATTCAGCTCTTCATTTTCCCCCAAAGCATTCATTGATCATTTGAGACTACACAATGTATTTGGTCTTAACTCAAAATTGATTTATCAATCGGATGATTTCCTTGATATTTTAAAAGAATTTTCTCAGGAGAATTAGTTAACAACACTCGATCATTCACTATTTTCTTTCTGTTAAAAACAACCTGTTACGATCTCAAGTAAATCATCTAAAGAAAATTAATAATGATTCGTTTTTAACTGTAAACTTACTTAATTGATGTGAGTAATATCAGATAATCATAAAATTACACTATCGTGGCTGATATACATCTGAAAAACAAGGAAACATAGCTGACAATACATACATTTAGATACAAAAAAAAGAAAAAAGAACCAAAATCTATTAGTTAACAAAACATTTATCAATAATACGCGAACAAAACAAAACACGATACATCATGATTCTTTAAGGCGTTGATGATAATCCGTAAAGAATTACACTAAGTGTTGATGATGGACCAGTATTATGTTTTGAAAACGATGGAAACATACGTTCCACGCCAGCCGATCGTTTTGTTGATTTACCCAAATGTGTACAGCGATTAAAACTTGGTAATATCAATGTTTCCACAGTTAATTTTTTATTGTGTATACCAGATGATTGCGTTGACCGTGATGAATTTGGTGTTGGGCGTACCCATTGTTCATAATCTTTATTATTATTATTATAATTACCATTAGGTATATCATTTGAATCGTCATCAATAGAAAAATTATTCGTATCATCATCAGTATCACCGTCAAGCGATGGATTATTATCATCGTCGTAATCATCATCATCATCATGTTCACTTCCACTTAGTTTAAGTAGAGCATTTATATCTTGATTTGTTAATGATTTGACAATTTTCTTGCCGAGAGAAATATCACGTGGCGATGGTGGAGTAGGTGGAGTTATTGCTGAATCGTTAAGATTGAGATTTCTACGAGGTTCAGCATTGTGATTATTATTTGCATCGAGAAAGAATTTTTGTAATAATCCCATAGGTGTCTGAGGTTCAGATGATGATGGTGTTTTACCACCATTTAAATTTGATAGTACATCAACTAGATTAGGCCTTGATGATGAACTACCAACAGCAGCATTATGTAAAACATTAAATGGATTAGCAGCAGCAGCAGCTAAAAATTCTTGTTGTTGCTGTAAAATAAGTGCAGTTTCATAATCCATCATTTCATCATCGAATTGAAAGTCTTAATAAAATAAGAACAAAAGAAATCTCGTTTAAAATCTTAATTAGGAATACATCTCTACGTAATTTAAGAAACTATCAGAAGACGCATAAGTATTTTGTTGACTTCAAAGTTCAATTTAATAGAAATTAATCATAAATCTAACTTACCATTAACTTCATCTTCAGTGATACCTAACTTTTTATGTGCTTCAGCTGTTAATGCACGTAAAATAGGATTTGACCGTTGTAAAAAACTGAATTGTAATTGCATGGCAACATAGCGTTTCCATGCTTCTTCCTGATCGAAAACTGCTGATTCATTCTCATTTGGTGTTTGTTGTGTTGCTTGTGTATTATTATTCTTTTTCTTATGTTTATTTCTTTTAGCTTTTCTTCGTCTTCGATTAAATTTTGCTGATACAGCTTGATTTCTTTGTGCATGAATTACTGGTTGACTATCATCATCATCATCGTCGTCGTCATCATCATCATCTTTCTTATGAACGACTTGAGTAGTTGTAGTCGGTTCATTTATTTGCGATGATGAAGAACTTGGTGCATTTAATAAATTAGCAAAGCGAGTTTTAATTGCATCAAGTGTAGCTGATGAAGAAGAACTTGATGGCATTGGTACTGGAGGTGGCTGATTTTGATCGAAACCATCTGGCACAGCGCGTGGTTCACTGGCAGATAATGACACTGGAACTTGCGGTTCCGACGATCGTTCTTCATCTTCTTCTTCGGAATCGGATGATTCGAAAACAGTTTTCTTTCCCGTAACTTTATTAAAATCATATGGTGGCAATTGAAATTCTTCTTGTTGATATTGTTTGTTGACTTCTGGTTGCAGTGGTGGTGGTGGTGGTGGCGATGGTGGTAGAGGTATAAATGAAGCAAAATTTTCTGGGTTAATTGTAAAAAATTGATTATGCGAATAATCTCGATTAGCTGCTCGCATAGAACGTTGAAGTTTACGAAATTCCTTTGAAAAGTAAATGTCATTTTTATCTTATTTATATTTTGTTTCAATAGAACATACTTGTAGAAGTGTGTGAAATTGTTTTTTACTTTGTTCTTTTTCACGCTGTGTTTTTGCTTTAGTTCTTTTTAATTTTTCAATTCGAATTCTTAAATTAATATATTCATTTTGTTTTTTTAATCTTTCATAATTCATTAGATTTGATTGTGGATCATATAATGGATTATTTTTACTTGCTTCTAATTCACGTAATTGATTTTTTAATTGACGATTTATGAGTTCAAGATCACGTTTATCATTAATAACTGGATATGGAATAGCTTGATTATAGAATTTTTCTTTCGAATCAACAATCGGTTCTTCTTGTTGTTCTTGAATATTTTCACTGAATACTTTCGACTGACTTGAATACGCACTCACTAAAGGAATTTGATCTGGATCTGGTGATGCTGGTGGACTTGGCGATGCTGAATATTCATCGATAAGATCTCGATAGGATGTTGTAGTTCGAGATGATAGTATATCACGAGTTTTCGAATCGCCAATTTCATCTAATGCATCTAAATCATGGTAAGGTTTTTTATTTGATCGTCTACAATAAAAGAAAATGCAATGAAAAATGACGAAGTCATTTCAAAAATTTATTTATTACATTGAATCACTTGATGAAGATCTCGATCGACTTGATGAACTATAGGTTGTTCTTACACGTGGTGGTGGAATGACTCTCGCTTCAGGTTGAGCAGGCTCTTCTGTTTTTTTTATTGGTGGTTTTTGAATTATTTCACGTTCAGGTGTTGGACTATGACTAAGTCTTGCTTTAAGATTAGTCAAACGAGTTTGTACAGCAATCCATTTTTCACGTAAATTTTTAATTTCAGTTAATAAACGCTTTTTTATATCAATGTCAGCTTGTGGTTGTGCTTTTAATTCATCACGTAATTCTAATAAACGTTTTCCGAGAGTTTTTCGTTTTGTTTCAAGCAATAAATACGATTGTTTTGGAGTTAACGTTGTCAAATTATCATTTGACTCTTCTTCCACTTGTTCTTCATCATCATCATCGTCGTCGTCGTCGTCTTCTTCTTCTTCCGTTGATGTGCTTGATGAACTTGTCGTTGAATCATCTTCATCACTGGAACTTGATAAATTTTCTTGATCGTCATTGTCAGCCATTTCGTAACAAAATGAACAGTATGCTTAATTGGAAAGCTGACATCTGGTTGGCTCATAATTTCAAATCAACAAGGTCCAATCACAAGAAAGTAGATGTCACACGAGAGAATTGTCTTTCATTTCTTAACAAATTGATTATTGTCGATCAGCGCGAAAAATATATCCGGTATTTCAATAAAAATATCAACTCTTTCTAACCATCCAGAAAAATATAGAAACCGGTTATGATTTACATTCAATTGAATTCATAACCAGTGAAGATTTAATACCATGAATTTAAATGAAAATCTTATTCATGGTATTTATTGATTTGGTTTTGAAAAAAAAACGATCAGCTATTCAACAGCCTAATATTCGGGCGATCATAAATGATCGTGATGCCATTGCTCAAGTACAATAAGGTACTAGTAAAACGATTATCTTTTCAATATCAGTATTACAAAAGACTAGATACTAGTACAAGAGAAATACAAAATGTTGTTTTAGCTAGACGAGATTTGATGAATTTAAAATCTCGTGTTTGTATTGATGGAACAAATATGTGAGAAAACTTTCGAATGGACAACGCAGTGTTACTAGCACACCAGGAACAATGAATGATATGTGTAATCGATAATTTCTACGATATGAAAATAATGCGAAATTTATAAATCCTATGATGAAGTACTGTCGTCTTGACTTATGCTTGAGAAGTTGAAGTGCATTATAAGATCTTATCTTCGAAATTTCTGCGTTATTTCAGTGGAAATAAAAAATACCGCAGTCTGGTCTTGATTATGAAAAATAAATTTTACGCTGAAATTTCTTACGTTTATTATTTAATCAAAGAGAATATTCTAGCGTAGTATAACAGTAGATTTTGCTATTATCATAGAAAAGAAATACACAATGAAGAAAGAAAAACATTCAATTAGTCTACTTGAATCGAATTCCTCAATTCGTAGCATCTTGTTTTAGGAGCGTGTCATATAAAAATGCGTAATCTTTGTTTCAAAGAACAAATCTATGATGTTTTTCATCATCTTGCACATCGAATTTTATGACCGATCAAGGGGGAAAAGGCGGATTTTTGGGATTTTGAAAATCCCATAAATTGAAAAGCGTTTTTCCTTCTGTGAATGACGTAGTTACGAGCTGAAATTCTTCGCATATTTGGGTTTCATGATCCATAAAAGATCCTAAAAGTTTCAACTCGAACAGATGTTCCCTTCTTAAAATATTGAATTTTCAAAAAAACTGGATTTCTGTTTGCGCTGAAAATTTTAAAATATTCTAAGGATCATGAGACTTACACATGGAAAAAATTCAGATGGAAATTCCATCATTCACGTTTTGGATTTTTAATATTCCAAAATCCCAAATCCGCCTTTTCCCCCTTGTAACCGATCCTATTCGCATGTTAGTTGAACATTATGAGTTAACACTTGAAAGTATAAAACAATTTCTTTTAATACTGAACGTAAAGTAAATTGGTTAATGGAGAGAAAAAAATAAGTGAATCCTAATCTACTCTCCCCCGAAGACTTCCTGCGGAGTCCCTGTCGTGAATCCCCGGGGACTTTTATTTGTGGGATTTCTCTGGGGAGAATTGATGAGATTTTTTAAAATAAAATAAAAAAATTTTAATTTTAAAAAATTAAGAAGAATTTATTAGTAATTAGATATTTCATCCATTTTCCCCAGACAACTCCCTGGGGAGTCCCCGCAAAAGAACGAAATCCCTGGAGACTCCCTAGGGATTCTTCTAGTGAGAGTTGACTAGGGAAGCTCATGTTACTACTTTATCGATGCACGATGATATGAAACAATAAGAACGTGATGCTACTATGAAAGAGGAGCTTCATAATAATGATACACATGTACTTATGACAACTGATGTTTTGGTTCGAGGTAAAAGAGAAGCTTGTGCTTCAAGTTCAATTTTATAATTATTCATTTTTCATAGATACTGATTAGACATAAGTGTTTTCTTTTTTATTTTGCAAGGTATTGAAAAGTATCATGCTACGTAAATTGATGAAGTCTCATTTAAATTGAGACTAATTGCATGAACAGAACACTACGAAAATTTTACGTTTCGCGTCGATGACATTTTACTCGTTTGCTTTTGCATACTTTTGTATGACTATTCATTCGACATAAAATGTTGACTCTCTGTTTTTATTTAAATAAATCTCCACATTAGATAATATCTATTATGAAGCAATATATATCCAAATGACTTTTGTTGCAAAGTCTTTATTGCGATGTTCACTAAAACTTCACACACGTCGCCCGCGTGATCGAAATAAAAATTCCTTTTAGTTAATATTATCCACGTGCTGCTTTTTTTGTAACGACGGCGAAGAACAAAAAGAAAACGAGTCAAAAGTACACGAAGAGATGTAACAGAATTGCTTTTTTTCTTCGATCATGCAGTCTCGCGCATAGGTCACATGAAAACAAGAAGAGCACAAAGTACTATTGCGGGGTTTTCCTTGTCATGTTTCTCTTTTGAATATGAAGAGGACAACGACGATGCACTTTTTCACAGGATAGATCACATTATACATAATCGTACTCGGCGCACGATGCTGCGCAGTTACAAACGCTCTCTATATCATGAGCATACGTAATGCTTATCTATTATACTAATTCATTAATTCAACGCAATATGACAATGGTAGTTTACTCTCGGAACATTGTTACATTTATCAATACTATGAACATAAACTCTCGTCCATTTGAAGAAATACTTTTCTCATTGGACTCAACAACAAATGCAACATCATTAATCAAAGACGATGATTGTCTTGATTTTAATACAGTTGAAAAACTTACAACTTGAACAATTGCATCCTATGCCTTGACGGCTGATGGTTATATTATCTATCAATTCAACAATATAATGTTGCATTGACATATCATCCAACTTTCATTGGAATTCAAATGTTAATCATATTCGATCTGTGTGTAACACATAAAATTCGAGAAGACATTCTTTTATATTTTTCTTTGTGTCGAAATTTATTGTAATAAACTGTTGATTTTGTTAATAAATACATAAAATTTAAAAAAAAAAGGCAGAAAGAAAGTTAATTGACGGTACATTTCGATTGTCTAATTGAACTAGCTTGTTCACAATGAAAAATCAAATGAACATCATCAATAAGATAAGTATTATTTAGATATGCATGATGACCATTTGAATTTCTACAATAATGATTAGCTGTATAATGAATAAGAAAATTTTTCATTAATGAATTAGCATTTGTAAAAGGCCACAAATATTCATCGAGAATTAATCGTTGTTCGGCTATAAATTTTGAACGTAATAATAGATAAGCAATAGATTCGTCATTTGAAGATAATTTTGTTGTATTTATTGGATCATGTTCATCGTCCGATGATTTTAATAAACATTCAATATTATATGGATTTGATTGAATAGTTAAACGAAGTACTTTTAATAGAATTTTTATTATATGATATTCAATTGAAGTGTTTGATAGAGAAAGAAAGCCAAAAGGAAGATATAATATTTGATTTGATGGATAATAAATTGGTTCAATATAATATGAATGTTCTTGTTTATCGTACGGGATTCTTAAATAGAATTGAACGTATTCAAGATACGATGAGAAATCATTTGATAGAGAAATATTAGGTTGAGAAGAATAATGACCAATACGAATTTGAATTTTATTTAATTGATTAAGAATTTGCTTTTTTTCATTAAGAAATAAATTATCCGATTGATCAGTTAATAATCGAAAACGATTAATTAGATTTTCAACTAAAGTTTTGGTATCATCGAGAAATGTCTAAAAGTAAAATTATTAATTTATTGAATTAGAATATCGATTGTAAAACGCTGAATAATATATTTATTTTCTGCGTAGTTATTTCACGTTGATCGACACAATGATTGTTTCATTTGAC
Source organism: Rotaria socialis (assembly GCA_905331475.1). Lineage (NCBI taxonomy): Eukaryota > Metazoa > Rotifera > Eurotatoria > Philodinida > Philodinidae > Rotaria > Rotaria socialis. Next base: position 27,898 of record CAJNYU010001736.1, on the reverse strand, counting down.
CTTATACAATACAATAATAGTTTACTACTTAACACCTATTATCTATAATGAAGGCCGTAAATGGATCTCAAAATTTACAATTTTGACCTAGTTTCTTTTCAAATAATAACTCGAAAACATTTTGCTATATAAAAAAACACGTGATGAGAAGTATTTTTATCTATGAAAACCGAAAAGCTACATCGAGCTACTAGTATATATGTATAATCCAGCAAGGTTTCAACTTAATGTCTTGTTGTTTATAATCGCCTAGAGAAACATTTCTATACATCTGTTTATGTGACTTACGAAAAAATCTATCACCTGACCGATGACTTTAAACCGTTTTATCGGTCTTCATATATTTGTAGTATAATATTACTACAGACATGTCTTAAAAGTTTAGCTTAATTAGCTCAAGTATGCATTTAACAGGAATTCAGGTGCGTCTAACAGTTGGTACTGAGTAATTGTCTATGAATTAAATTTGAGTGAAGTATCCCGGTTTTCCAGTTATCTTTTTTTTTCTTCGCAGTTCTTTTACTTGACATTGATAGAAAATCTTATAGGTCCTTCTCTGCGAAAGAAAAAAGGAAACATTCGAGTCAAAAGTTGAAAAATTAACAGCAATATTCTCAATATGCCACCCGTTGTATAAGGTGTTTGTAAATACGTTAAACGAACAGATGAATACGTAAATAATTGCTTTTTTTCTATAGTATACATAATTTATGTCGGATAAAAATAAATATTCTTATCGAATATTTTTAATGAAGAAATTCTAGCTCAATTGCATTTTTACTACTCTCATATTGGATGATCGAGAGCGTTATGTCAATTAAATTCGTCTTTGATCGTTTGTTTGGTTTACAAACTGTCTCATAGGAATAGAATAATTCTATCAATAGAAAAACAGACATTGACTATTGAACTTCTAATTTTCAAGTCAAAACCTAACTCATATTAAATCTATTCCGTATGAGTAACACTATTTTCAACAGGTAAATTTTAAATCGATACTTTATCAAAAACAAAATGCCTCTCACTGGGAAATTCGAATGCATAAAATAGAGTAAAATTCATTACATCTGTCTATAACTACCTGATTATGAATTTCAATTAATTGATTAAGTAAAGAAGGATGATAACAATTGAATATATCAAAACAAGTTTTTATTTGGCACGACAAACTCGGATAATTTGTTCGATATGTATAAGCATAATGTTCATTATAATGATTAATATTAATAGGATTAATAGGATTAAGATGTGATTGATAATATGGATAAACATATTGTCTATAATAATCGAAAAATGCAAAATTGATTAGAGTATCTAAAGGAGTTTTCTTTAATAAACGATCATATAACATAAATAAATAAGGCCAATCGTTTGAAATAAAATCTTCTGTTGTATTGTTTGATAGATAGAGATCTACCATTGAATGCAATTCGTTTGATCTCATACGTTTATCAAGTAGTTCATCCAGTAAATTAAGAATACATGACGTATTTGTATTATTTATAAGAACAATTTGTTCAATTGTTCTTAAGTCTGTTCTTATACGTTGAAGACGTTCAACAAGTGTATGATTATCTGTTATTTTATTTAAGATACGAATTTGTTGATCAACTAATTTTGTATTAAATTTATGTAAACGTGAATGAAGAAAATAATTTAATAATTGAATTAATTTTTCTAAACCATTACTTCGATTTGATGATGATGATGATAGACATTGTTCATAATTTGTAAAAGATAATATTCGTTTTACAATCAACGAATCTTGACTATATTCTTGTTCATAGGATTTAATTAAAATATTTTCTTCAGATAAAAATTTCCGATAATCATTATCAAAGTTTTTTAAATGTTTCAATGCTGTTTGATTTAAGATTGTTATATTTGAAAAGATAAATATTGCTGAAGGCAATGGACGATGATGAATTCGAGTTACAATTGAAGAACTCGATGATGAGTGAAGAATTTTAAAAAATGGATTCGGATCAAGAAAAAACAATGATTTTGATGAATTATTTGTCAATTTTGTTTGATTAAAGAGAGTTAAATGTGACTGATATGGTTCTTGATGGCTTAGATTAGCAAAATAACGTTCAAGTTCATAGAGTAATATTAAGGGTGATTGATTTTCACATAATTGATATAATCGATAAGTAGATGGGATGATGTGATCGTCTAGAAACATATATAAATGTATAGTTTACATGTTATATCTTCACATCTAACATTTGTTCAGTAGTTCTATTGAATAGTTTCTCTTCAAAAGTTTATCTGATGAACATGAGCAGAGAGCCTTTTTTATAAAAATAAAAAACTTTAATTCATACTTTCGTTTGGTATAGATTGACCATTTGTATTTGCCATAAGCTTCTGATGAATTTCATTTTGCATACGTGTCCACTGCTCTTCAGAATCATCTTTATCGTTGAAATTTTCTATGACTTCTCGTCGTGTCCATTTGTCGCAGACAAAAGCATGAAAATTTTCACATAGATCTATTTTGGTATTAACGAAATCCGGATATTGCAATTTTCTTGTCAATGGATGTGTTGTGCATATTTCAGAAGATTTTGTTTTTATGAAATCAGTACTATTTAAATGATACATAAGTACAGCTGCTAGGGTAACAACTAAGGCCAGGCAAAGTCCAAATAGAATACAAACAAGACAACCATGACAAGAAGAAGAAGATGACGATGACGATGATGAACCGGTCATCGTTGGGGTATACAAATAGATATATGCGTGTTGTGATTCTCGTCGACAACACAATGGCCGACTTAACCATGAGCAACAAGCAGGCATTTGATTAATAAGTAATAATAATAATAATACTATTGAATAATAAAAAAATCAATCAAGTGTATTGTTGTTTTCAATAACTTACATGCAAACTAATCGACATTGCTGTTGTCGTCGATCAACAGAATGGCGACGGCAACGATGAAACCTGTTATTGTCATATTAGTTTCACAGAGAAGATAATCATAATGATGAGAACGAGTAGGAGGAAAAACCTTCAAAGAAGTAATCAAGTGTAGATGTGTTGTTTTCTTCTTTAACACATATGCATCACCAAGCCGCAAGGGTACAATGAATTAATGAAACGTGCATATGTATGCATGCACATTCACGCAGACACTATATTTTCCCGACTATTCTCGTTCGTATTTCCCATCTAGTAAAGCTATTAATCTATATTCTTCGTATATTTGAGAAGCATCAGTCTATTCTTCATTTCGAACAGGATATGTAGTACTGCATGCAAGTGAATTAGACGGAAGATGATCGCAGCAATTAAGTTCACGCGTGTTTGGTTGTGCTGCACATAATAACCGGACGTGTCTGTGAATGATTGAACGGTCGCCGGTACTAGTTGGTCACTTATTAATTCATTTCGTATTCTAACACTCGATCGAATATAAACAGATGAAGAGTGAAAAAAGAAAGAGACGGCTATGGAGAAACAGAAACTCAATTGGATGAAACAAGTATATTAAAATGTATGATCATAAACTGAATGATTATATTCAAATGATGACATTTCCTAGTGATAAAAATAATGGTTTGACAACAGTAGTCACATATCATTATGAATATTAATACTGAATTTTGTTTTTTACTTACAATATGCCTATTTGTGTGTATGTGTGCGTATAATAGCCTAAAGACATTGTTACTTTTCTCTCGCTCTTCAATTATCCATTAGGTGGGAGGGGGGAGAGAATGAATGAGGTAGCATTCGGTGCCATCAAACGATTAATCAATCTCTTATTTTGTATTCTAATCTATTCCTGCTGTTCATGTCGCTATCCACTGTAACTAGAGATGAAGACAAGCAGCCAAGTGCGTCTGCTTTCTTCTGTATGTTTTACTAATTCTATGAACAGTTGAAAAGAAAAACAAATTATATAGAACAGTAGCATACGGACAATATCAACATATCGACAAATTGAAATTTTTTTATATCAGAGCAGAACGCTATGTGCCACTAAAGTATAGATGGCTGATTTGCTCTTTCTTTCTCTCTGTTTCTTTTGTTCACTTACTCGATCTTTTAAATTCAATTGAATAGATGCTTATATTCTGCTCTTCTGCTATGACGATATTTTATAATACATAAAGAAGCAACACAACAAAGAAAGTCATCATTCGCTTATTTGAACTAAATTTATACTTTCTCCTATATAGGATGCATAATCTAGAGAAAACTTAGTGAACCAAATAAAATTCAAAAGGCAGTCAGTGAAAAGAATGTGGATATGCTGATAAAGCTATTTTTCCACATTCTCTTTTAATGACAGCATACGTGAGTAAGAGCACATATCCGGCACATAAAAAAGAAAGAAATGAGAGAGTTTCTGTCAATCTGCACTAAGCGAAATGATGAAAGTAGAAAGTTTCATATTAAAAATAAATTATACAACAGCCAATTATCATACGTCTGCTTGATTCTAATACTTATCGGTAAGAACATGAAGCAAAAAGTATTTACCATTTAGATGATGGATCATTATAATATTCGACATAGAAATAACGACAGAATGAGCATAATTTTTTATCGTTATGGTCATTAGACGGAATAAGAAATATGTAAGAATTTCCGGTTATCACAATCAATCAGATTTCTACTGTTAAAAGCTAATGCTTCTTTTAGTCATTTTCTAGATTAGAAAAAAAAGTCAGAAGAAGAAGAAGAAGAAGAAGAAGAAAAAATGATTACAACATATAAATTATAAATGAACTTTAAAGGAAATAATGACATTGTCTTACGTGATAAACTATTAAGGGGAGTGTGCCACTTAATAATTTCTCACTTTCTTAGAATAGATGATCGCTCTATAATACTCTTGTCTTTTACGTCAAATAACCCTATTATATATTAACAACATTAGAAATAGTTTTGCATACTTTGATTGACCGTCAAAATGAAATCTACCTATAGAATTAAGAAATCAGCATGCTTATATACCTGTCAACTACTATTTAAAGATGTAATTAATATGAAACAAGATTATTTGAGAGAAAGAAAAAGCGAGAAATCCATTCATTTACTAGCATACATTAAGCATGGAGGTCGAAAAAAAAATTCCCAGAAGGTTAAAATATACATACATTTCTAAAGAATACGGCGCTAATTAACTAGGGCACAATTTTCTCTCTCCTAACAAGGAAATGGAACAAAGTCTTGATTCTTTTATCTCAAAAGAAAAGAAAACGGAGAAAAGTATACCTTTGCAAAGAATAAGTGAATAATGTAATAATGCGTTATTACGTAGTGATTTAGAATGTGATGATTCTTTAATCTTTCTCACACGACGTTATTTAGCGATATGTATTTATGATAAATTTTATACTGAACTATTATCTTGTAGAAATAATTAATCACTGATGAACAAGAAGTGATCTTTGTGCTCGATAAAACAAACATTCGATAAGGGTAGTTAATCGTGATCGATGAATTTGATTTGATATAAGAGAGAGAGAAGAATTATCACCTAGAATGAAAAATTGTATTCGTCTAGTCTTTCACGTAACAAGCAACTGTGAATTTGAACTATCTACAAGTAGATTCATTGCGGCAATCTATCCAATTTTTATTGTTTATCACACTAAATAAAGGTCAATTATTATAGATTTATAACTAATGCATATTCATAAGTGATAAAGCAACATGTCGACAGCGCCAAAAGAATGATGATTATAATGTAATGTTAAATAAAATATTCACATAGCTAACACAAAATCATACTCTTGGGAATGAATGGAAATAATACGTTCAGCATAGCGAATAATTATTAGTAATAATAATAATAAAAGTCTTTTTTTTTTTGATTTCTTTAGAAATACTATGACAAAATTTTAATTCACTCTATGAGGCTTTGATTTGATCATTTAGATATTCAAAATAAAATTATGTCCATTGAGAGATGTATCTATTGCAACACCCACACCCAAAAATACAACGATCATTTCTTCTTTTATTCGTTCATAAGATTCATTTGGAGCCATACTAGAATATTCCCAATAGAAGAAAACAAAGAAAAATGTAATATTAGCATTGATGTTGCTAACAATTAATTCATCCCCATATTATATAACAAATGCTTTTTACTATTTATAATATGCAATATATATATCTTCGGAAAAAGGATCACGCTTTTCTTTTCTTCGTAGCTCTGTATCCTGTTCGCTTCAGTTTCTATTTGTTTTAAAGATTCAATACTCGGCAATCTATATATTAAGAAAAATATTTATTTATCTACTTTACTCTTACTTTGTAACATCAGAAAACAATTATTTAGCAACTGCTACTACTGTCGCACTGATTTCTACAGGTCATGACCGATGATAGAGCACTCAGGATTGAAAATATCGAAAAACCAAGTTGTAAATATACTTCAAATTTCATTGCAATTTACTCAAACAGAGTGCATCACTTACAGAGCTATTACATAACTCTGATTCATTATTTGAAATTAAAAAAAAAAAACGATATTCTTTGCCAGTTTTTTTAATATTTATTTAAAAAATAAAATTTTCTTGTTTTTTTTTTCATAATATTTCTAAATCTTGTCTATTTAATGTTTGCAAAGTTTGGCAACATCTGCGATAGAGTTCTCTTGCTACTATTTCTCTTTCATCATCATTTGCACCTGGATAAGTATGTAATTGTGGAAATAATAAAATCTTTTTTAATGTTTTTATTTGTCCAAATTTTTGTAATAAAACATCGAATTCATAATTATAATACGGTATTATAGATTTAAATGATAGGTAAGAAATTTTCGTTTCATTTTTTTCTTTAATAAAATAATCAGCTAGTTGTCCAATCGTCGACGCTTGCAATGAACAATAGCCAATTGATAGTATTGTTAATTGCGAACAACGAGGAATAAGTTGTAAAATTATATTTGAACACGCACGTGTACCAAAATTGTTCATACTTAAATTCATTTCATTTAAATGCCGTAAATTACGCATTGATAGTAGAAATTCTAAATCATTTGATATTAAACGGCAATCTTGTAAATTCAGATATTCTAGTGGTTGAATAAGGCCACTAAATAAAATACGAATATAAGATTGAAGATATGAATAGGATAAATCAAGTTTTCGTAAATAAATTAAACGACGTAATAGTCGATTGAAATCTGTACATAAATTCATTAGTATATGTGGTGTTGTATATCTGAAAATTTTAATTTTATTGAAACGAAGAAATAAAAAGATTCGATATTTTTATTTACCGATTAGGATATAAATTAAGAACACGTTGTAAACAGAGTACACGCAAATTACGTAGATTTGATAAACATCGTACAAGTAATTTTAATTCATTTTCTGTTGTTTCCATATTTGTATCACTTAAATGAAAATGTGTGATGTTCTATAAACGACAAAAATAAAAGAAAAGGCAATCGGAAAAACAAGCTAGCTATAGAATAGTTACATCAACATTTGTGAGAGTTAAAACTAAATTAATATCGAATGATATATTGGGTGGTAAAATTTGCCGAAAATAATTATTGATCCATAATTTATGAAAATGGAATCGAAACGGAGTTAGCTGTTGAATTTCAAGGCCGACGATTGTATCTTCATTTATTATTTGACAATCATGAATAATTTTTATAGGTTCTAAAGAAGGAAAAAAAAGTAGGTGTGTTAAAGTTGATTGACGTCGACATTATCTTTATAATTTCATAAAGATCTCATTTTGAGATTTTAAATCAAATTAAAACTGAAAGAGATAATATTCTACTCCTCTCTTCTGACGTGAATTGAATCTATATTTTGAGAATAATCAAATAATATGTCGTCAGTTGTATTAGATGTTTTCAGTGAATGATGGAAAACATTCAATAAAATCTGAAAATCTTCATGACTATTCTCATCAAAAGAAAAATTCAAAATGGAGGATTAAAGGATAAATCACGCACATGCTATAGTTTTGAAAATCTAAGGTTATCATTCCATGCGATAGTCTACCAAAATTAACTTCATGTCCAATTGATTTATCATAGTATTGATACACATAATTGAATCCTTCAATATACTTGTCTAGTTTTGTTTTTTCAATAGCTGTATCAATTAAAATTAAATTTAACTATAAAACTTTTTCTTCTTTTTTTTTTGTCTATTTAACTTACACATTCGTTTTTGTAATGAACGACGTTTTTCTGGTGAAGTCCATAGTAATGGTAAACGAAAAAGTTCCTTTGTCATTTGAGCACCTTTAAAATGCGAAATCTTTTAAAAACAAAACAGAAAAAACATTTGATATTACTTGATGAACATCGATGAAAATCAACAATTTTAAGACGTGACAAACTTCTATGTTTATTCACTAAACCCATGACAATATAATCGACTAATGACGAACCATCGGGTAATTTTCTTTCTAAAATTTTTGCAATTGAATCAATTTCATCATCTGGTTGTTGATTATGAATCTGAAATAACATCGACGATAATGGTAGAAGACGGTAAATTTCTAGATGAACTAATGGCCAATAGGCAATAAGAATTTCGATTATTTGATATTCATTCATAAATATAGCTTCTTGTGCTATTGAATAAAATATATTTGATGGTGTCGACGATAGAATATGCTTTTCTTGTAGACAAGAATGCAAATATCGTTCGTTTGAAATTAATTTTCGAATGCATAATGAACGTAAACGTCTAAAACAGAAAAGAAGAAATTTATTGATTTATTTATTTTTTAAGTTTATCGATTGCATCAGCTAAAACTATATAGTCTTCAATATGATTATAAATCTGTGTAGCAATACGAACATAAAGTTCGTTATTCACACATAAAATAATTGAAACTAGTTTATGATGTTCAATTAAGTCATTGATAAGACGAACAGCATCATCATCATTTTTTTTATAGTCTACTAAATCAGGTAATTGAATCATTTTTAAATAGGGCGCATGCATGTCACTAGGAACAAGATCTTTTTCTTGTGTATTCCAACGTTGTTCGAGTAAAGTTTTTGCTTGTTGACTCAATGTTGAATTGTATTGATAAATTCGATCAAATCCACCAGCCATGGAATCAGCAAATTCGATTGCTTTTGGTAAAGTTAAAAAAGCCGATTCATCACGTGTACCTTGATGAAAAAATTGCAGATGAAAATGTGTCATTATAGCAAGTTGAGATAACGATGGACGATAACCCCATGATGTATTGCTTGGTTGAAGTTGATTTGCAATAATTTTATCACGAACAAAAAGAAACGAACAACCTCTTGCTGCGTACATCCATTTATGAAATGTGCCAATATAAAAATCACAAGTAAGCGTCTTCAATGAGAGTTGTGGAAACACTTGACCGGGTCCATGTGCTCCGTCGACAACTACTGGAATGCCATGTTCATGCAATAGATCAGTAAGTTCATTGATTGGTAAAAGAATAGCCGTTGAACTTGTAATATGATCAATAACAGCAAGACGAATATTTTCAACATCACCTTTTTTCAGTTCATCTTCAAATTGTTGAATAAAGTCGTGTTTACTTTTCACTGGTAATTGAATATCAATCTTTCGCATTTTCATGTTACGATGTTTAACCATCTCTTCAATAGTAAACAAGACTGAGCCATATGCTAAATTGATGCATAAAACTGTTCCGCCTGGTTTTGATGTAAATGATGGCAATGGTGATTTTAGTATAGCATTAATACCTACAGTGGCATTGTCGACCAGTGCTATTTGTTCGAAATCACAATCGAGTCGATTGGCTGCCGCTCGTACGCAATCAGCATATAAAGTATATTTTGTTAAACGAAACCAACGATCAGGATTTTTTTCTTGTTCAAAACGAATACGTTGCAATTCTTCGTAAACAAAACGAGGGCATGGTCCATAACTACCATGATTAGCATAAGTCACATCCTGATCCATTAAATAATGATCATGACGTGTTTTTTCTCCGAATTCAATAGGATTCATGTTTAGCAAGAAAAAAGTGTCTTTTATCTATAAAGTATGGTGTGTGCTATATATTAGGTTTGCATGCAGCGTAAAAGCGTATGTGACCGTGCAAAAAACAAAGTATGGCTCTTATCTCACCTTGGGCATTTTATCGTTCTATTTTCTGTATTGGTATTTTGTTGATGTAATGGATAGTAATAATGTTGTTCGAGTCGAAATGATGGCATTCGCCTATGAATATGATCTACGCGATCAAACATAGGATTATTGGGCAGTACGGCAAACATGATAGACTTTTGCTTTTAGTCGTGTGAATAATCTAAAGTATTTACGAATATGCACAGATACATATATACGGGAATATAATACATGTGATTAGTAAGACCTGGATGCTACATGCGAAGAACATCTTGTCACAAGCCATGCTGTACATCAAAAAGAAGACAACGTAAATAGCAGAAAACAGAATGACGATATATCATCTTGTGTTGAATGGATAAGAAAACAACGATGGATAGAGAAGAAAGTAAGGACAAATGAGTAGCTATCGCATTATTGTAAATAGGGGGAAGAAGAGAAAGAAAAGGCCTGATGGACTATTTTTTTCTCTATCCCTAATGAATGTGATAAATATCAATCGGATAGTTTTTCATAGACATGCGTATGTTAAGACAAAGAAATCCCTCCTATCTACACTTGATATTTCGACACAGATGATGATAATCTAGGAAAATCTGGTCAATGTTTATTCTAGATAATTGTTGAAGCAAGGAAAAAACAAAAGTAATGATGACGGTCTATTTTAATGAATATTTTTTTACTTAGATAACGATAAGATTACTAAAGAATATCTTATTTTCACATACCAGTAAACGATTAAGTTTGAATTCGATTTCTTTTATAGCTATTCATCTTCGAAAAACTGAAGTTATCAGCTGGTTTCAAATAACCTATTAATTTTGATAACAAGCATATGGCAAGTAAAAACAATTGAAATAAATTCGATAGATCGAAGTTCGGTCGAAAGTCAATACTTCATTTCTCGCTTTCATTCGCTTATGTCTCTGTCAATTTACTAGTTCAGTGTCAGATATTTCGTTTTTTTAAGTTCATTCGAAATTCGTCTAGAGTGGTTAGCATGCAATATGAAGAATGATTTAAAAAATAAATAAATAAATTGATCTATCACATTCGAGCAATAGTTCTCAATAACGGCATATTGCAAAGAACTTCTATCTGTAAATGACTCATCTTAATACTGTATGAACTATGCGATGAGTAAAAGAAAGACAATACATTTGAGGTTTTACTTCTTTTAATTGAACAAAGAAAAACAAAAACTTTTATGTAGCATGAAGTTGGTCATCAGTTAATGTTAATTGATCAAGGCTTTCTAGTTTTTGATCTTGAACTGCATGAAGTATTGTCATTAAAAGTGATGATGTACGATCTTTTTCATCACGTAATTCTGGATAATAATCTCGATAATCATATGTTCGAAAAGGTATTTCATATGTCATTGAACCGAAATCATAAGCTTTACGTAATGCAACTCGAAGATTTCGTAATTGTGCTTGACATATGGAAGTTTTTAATACCGGTTCGACTTCACCTGTATGATCATTCACAAATTGTTTCAACAATTTAACATTGCGATAATCAAGTAGAAGATATTCATCACGACATACTGGACATGGATTACCACGTATGTAGAGACCTTCTTCAACGCAAAAATCGCGTGTATAATGAGGAAAACGTTGTTTTGTTCGATTGCGTACATAATTTTTCCATACAGGTTCACTACCGTAAACAGTTTTGTATGCATCACTTTCCATATAACGAAGAGATGTTTCAATATCAGTAACATTGTAGGGTGTACCTCGTAATGAAGTTTTTGTTTTATTGTGTGCTAATTGAGACGATTGAGCAGTTGGCGTAGCTTGATCTGTAGGTGCTGCGGGTGTTGTTGGCTTAGCTGCATAATGTAGTGATGTCAATGAGAAAGACGCACGAGGAATATTGATGAGTGATGGAAAGTTTAAACGAAAAAGACGTCGTAAAAGCATCTGAAATGACAAACTGTGAAGAAATTATTTATATAATGATTATTAAATCTTGGAAAAAATACTGATTGCAAATTTTATACAGTAGCTCTTGTTGGTTTTTTAATAAAATCAATATATTTCAATTGAATAATTCTTCTTATCATTGAACTTTTTCTGAAACTCAGCCCGATTGGCTGTTTTGGCGATTCTATAGACACACACAGTTCTTGCTTTTTATTGGATGATCGACATAACCTTTCCTGAAGTATCTACTGTGATGTCGTCATTTGTAGACGGAAGACATACTTCAATCGTATAAATATATTCATATGTTAACACAGTAGATTATTCTTAGTATTCAATTAATTCTTATCGATCTTTGCTTTGCCTCTTTTCATATTTATCTGATTAACAATATAGCACATGATCAGACTTCGCAACAGTCTATTGCTTTGCGTCTATAGATTTTTCCTACTAATCGTGAACAGGAATATACATTTTCATGACTAAAAAGCAGAAATATGCAAGTTAAGTCCATTGATTTATGAATTTAAATCGATTATTTGTGATTCCTTTGTTTTTTTTATATCAGCTGTCGTTTTACTTATTTTTTGATATACTCTTGAACAAAAAAAACCTTGACGAGAACAAGCTGGGATTTGAATAGACTCTTGGAGGTTTTTTGAATAGGTGATGACTTGACCCGGCTTGAAAATGTTTTGGAAATTAGTGCTAACTTGATTTGACTTGCCGCCGTCTCTGCTTGAAAGAAATCTGAATTATTTTTCTGTCATGTTCAGACATCGGCGGGCCAGAGTAATTGTTTTTGGTGGGGCAAAAATTATTAAAATGTCTATAGCAGCTCTAGGAAAAAAAAATGAACGAATCGCATCTATAAGAATAAAAATTCTGGGTGGGGCAACTGCCCCACCTTGCCCCAATGGTGGCCCGCCGATGTGTTCAGAGATAAAATCGTTAAAAGCTTTTCTAGTATTCAACACTATTCATTGCAGAAAAAGATCTCATTATAATCAATGGACCTGCGTCAACTAAGAAGTATTTTTTTGCTTGAACTGAATATAATAGGTAGCCGGAAAAATAGAGAATGCATACTGGAAATATTCTTTTGATGTAAGGATAACTGACAAATACATTCAAAGAAAATTATGCATGGATTTCAAAGAAAGATATTCTTTCTTGAGAAAAATTGAATATTTTTCCATGTTATTGACATTTTTTCAGGAAAGCTATTCAAGTATTTGCTACTTCTAAGCATCGAATACGCTGCGATTTAACAAAAGGTAGAATATTTAAAATCAATGCAAGTATACGGTATTTGAATATATTTTCTTAAAATTAATTATTGAAATTCAACAGATTCTTCTGTGACTCCCACGAGATCTGTCTTATTAGAATTATATAGTAATTGTTAAATATTCTATTGGTTTTGTTTCTTTCCAGCGATATAATACTAAAAAATGCAAAAGAACGAGCACAATTATAGTACCTTGGCTAGATATTGTGGCTAATGTCAAAAAAATAAAATTTTCTATTGAAACAAAAAGCAATTTATCTGATACTCATGCGGCAGTTTTCTGAAATATGAATTCCGGTTATAGTTACGTAAAAACGGATCATTATAGCTGTGAAAAGCACATCATATATATGGTTATTTTCAAGTTTTCTTCTTTGACTCAATAGAAAGTAGAGCATTGAAATAATATTTAACGAGTCTGTTTTATAATGCTTTGCTTAATTTCTCTGCATGGAAACTAAGGTTGCTCTTTTGTGCATGGTTCATGTTGAGAATGGAAGCTAGGAACATATGCCTTTGAACATCTGTTGTAACTATTGACACAGAACTGCAGGAATACGTTTCGCTATCTTAGAAATCAGCCCCACTCCCAAAAAAAGTACGCTTTTAGAATTTCATCATTTTCTACCAGCCAGATACTTATTATTGTAACAGAAAAAAACCTCTTCGCAGTGTGACTATTAATTTACAGCTAAGATGATTATGAGCATAGATAATCATGAATAATAACTCATAAAAGTAATTAAATATCAGATGATTCTCGTTCTATGGACATTTATAAACCAGTGTCAATGCAGTGTTCTTGATGGTCAATTTCACCATGGTTGTAGTTTCTCTTTATTCTTGACGTTCGTCAACTGATTGATAGAAAATGTCACTTTCGATTTCTTATAGTAGAAATATATCTGGTTTTTATTGCAAAGTAAATATATTTCAGGAAGTGTGACATTTACGATACATTATATCATTTTTCTTTGAAAAACGGGATTCATGCTTCACCCAACATTTTTCGATGTAGACTCATGTCTTGAGGATATAACTGGGGGTGTATTGAAATATCGCTATAATTTATTAATCCTAAAGAAGTAAGTTTCAGTGATTTCTCTATTAGCTGGAGAACTCTTATATAGGCGCATGACAAAATCCTAAAATAGACTGAACAGCAATAGCTTATGTGTGACCAATAATATATTATTCGCGTGTCTAGAATACTTCAATACTGTTCATTAATTTAATATCTATCACAACAGAGCTACTACGTGTTGTAATATTTTCTAATTCAAAAGATATTCTATCTTATGTCACTTACAATAATGAGTAGGACAGGAAAAAGAGTGGCCCATCACTTAACGTGAGACTTTCTATTTCTTTTACTTGTAATTCTCTGCTTTATATTTCAGTGTTGTTTTAAAATTGTAATTTTTGTCTTTCTAATTTCATTGAGCACATCTATCATCAGTTGATCGGTGGCAAACAAAACACACCCTAATCTGGTATGTTTGTTTAAGTAATAACTTTAGTTTCGCATACATAATTGTACATTAAAGAATATTGCCATCGGTGTTTTTCGCTTGAGGTAAGGAACTTAATGTTATCAGGAGATTGACATACTTCGATGAATATTGAACACAACAAATAAGAAACACTAATTAAATTTTTGTACTCCTAAGACAAAAGTCAAAAACAAATAGCTAATCAACATCGATGGGTGGTCTTGAATCATTTGTATTTAATCAAGTTAAACGTGTTTCCCTGTGCAAAAAACGGAGAAGAATGTTTTTTTTGCCATAGAAGTGTTGAGAATTTTGCTTCGAGCACAAAGTTTCCTAACCGCTCTGGTCTGAACTTACAAAAGAGATGCATCCTAAAATTATGAACTCTAAACAAATAATTTATTTGATGTTGTTTTTGATCGATTTAGATGTGAAAAATTATAATACATAGCAAAACCGAAGTTATAGATTTCAATCTAGAATCACTAAAATATTTCAACTAGTAGATAGGATCTTTGCTTTTTTTAAAATTTGAATGTCGAATAATTCAGTGTGGGAGTTAATATTAATGAAATTATTACTATCAACAGTCGCAATAATTTCTATATATAGTTATGGTTCAGAACTATTGAATTCAAACAAGTTTTTACGTTTATTTATAGATTAGATTACTTTGTAATACTTATCCTGTTTATATAAATTGGCATCTTTGATAGAACAGATAGAAAAACAGACATCTTTAATTAGTATGTTTACTACACAGAACTCGTTTTTAGAAAAAAATTCTTGTATTCATATGTCAAGCGTCGATGAAACAATCTATTTCTTTTTACTTGTAACATTTCATGTTGATTTCTTCATTAATGTTAATCACTAACCACCAAACGCGTACACTAAATTCGTTTTTTGCTGGTGGAAGTCTCCTCATTAACAAAAATGTTAAATAGTTGAAATTTTCATACTCTTGGACAAAGCTTCTTGTCATCAATTTCAACCGCACAACTTTGAATCGCATTCCTGATCATGAACCTTATTTAGAAGGATTTTCCGTAATATTATATAATTAAAATAGTCTTCTAATGTTGTTAGTTATTTGAAACTATTAGTTCTACGTATTTGTGAAATTCATGCTCATCAATTAAGTAAAGGAGGGAGGCGGATAAGGCCATTTTCTCGCCCCCAATATTTTTGTATAAAAGTCGTATATTTGGAATCAGCATAAAATTCTGACCAAGTAGAGGTATTTTTATTTTCTGGAAAATGACTTTTTTTTTGAATTTTTTTGCCCCTAGGACCCCTCAAGAATGTGTTGAAAATTTTTTTTCGACAAATTCTTGTGAAAACTACATCATTCGATTCAGAATTTTATGCTGATTCCAAATATGGAGTTACAATTCATAAAATGTGAATTTCCATAGGAGAAATATTGAATATATATGTAGGTGGCGCTAGCTATCTTATTGAGTTCACTAATCGACGATCTTGCTCTATTCTTTCCAGGTTCTTGTTTTTCTTTACTTTCAGACAAGATTCCTGTATTCAGGCAAGATTCTTTTCGATAGGAAAGTAAAAAGAATCTTGTCTGAATTTCAAGATGACAAGAATCTCGTCTAGTTAATCAGAAATAAAAGAATCAGGCAAGAATCATAAGATATTCAAGATATATTTAAAGTTCAGACAAGGATCTTTTTCTTTTCTTTTAAAAAGAATCTTGCCTGAAGTTCAAGATCCAAAGAATCTTGTCTGAAAATTATGAAAAAACAGAAACTGGAAAGAAATATAAGATATTTTAAATTTCTTACTATTCAAATAAGATTCTTATGATAGGAAAGAAAAATATTCTTGCCAGCTCTTCAAGATCAACGACACGTGATGTCGTCTTTGTACGATCAAATATATAAGGGCAATGCCTGAACGTTATTTATTCATTATTGGTTCGATAGGTAGTACAATTCACTTTGAATATGTACTTTTCCTAAAGCATTCGTTTTATTCAAACGACATCTAGCAACTCATTATTTCAATCGGATGTATAGAAAAGGTTTTCATTTGATATCGAGAAAACAGTGAAATATATTATATCTTTTTTCCATTGCTTTCCAAAAGCTGACACTTATTAAAAACATTTCGATATTTTCATATCTTTCTATTTTATTATTTTTAGATTTTCTTTCATTATTCACAAGTGTTGTTTTTTAATGGATGAAGGGAATTTTGATTCGTTCAAAAAATTATGTTTGATAATGCTCTTGGTAATATAGGTAATATCTATACGCACTTTATATCTCTTTGAGTCACATACTATCTTTTTTAAAGTCATCACCACATACAGATACACAACGTCGATGGCGTGCTAAGAAAAGAGATCAACATCATCGTACTCAGTTATCTCTACGTCGTTTAATAGTTGAACAAATTGTAAATAACTTATTTTAATCGAGCTAGCTCAAAATAAAAAATTTTATACTGTTCTTTTTTTTTAGAATGAATCACATCAATATTCATCTGGCATTAACGAAAATTTTATGTTTCTTTTGTGTTAATAACTGAAACTGCTTTAATAGCATGTGAAATTAAAAGTATTTTTTTCTTTTTTTACGTTTTTTTGTACATGTTGTGCAAAGTTTATAATAAAATTATATGAAAAAGAGAGTAATAATAACCTACAAAAGGTTTTTTAATGTGACCAGAATCAGACAAGAAATAAGAAACAGACAAGAATCTAAGAAAAAAAGAATCAGGCAAGAGCATCAAGAAAAATAAGAATCAGAGAAGAATTCAAGAAAAGCAAGAATACAAGAATCTTGTCTGGAGAAGAAGTTCTTGCCTCACCAGCCAAGATTCGGTCTACACGAATCTTGTCCGAAAGGCAAGATCAGTTTTTTTCAGGCAAGAAACTTGTATAGAAGGAATGGAAAAAGAATCCTGTCTGAAAACCAAGAAAAACAAGAACCTGGAAAGAATAGGGCAAGATCGTCGACTAGTGCGAATACTTTACTTCTCCTTCCTGAATGATTCAGCAGATTTCTCTCTTGGGATTTTACTTACAAGCTGATGGTAGGCGTGTTTTCTACATTTCTCAATCCACACTTGCCTAAGGTCTTATCGTATTACTTTCTTTCTACTTTTGATTTTTTTCTCTATCCTCCCATATATATATTAACTTGAGAGAGCAAGTTAAAAAGCAGAGCATCAATACAGGCAGTCGCATACGTTTAACATTAGTAGTGGCGTAACCAGCAAATTTTCGTAGAGGGGGCTCAGCCCCCTAGCCCTTGGAAAGTAGAAGAAGGCAATTTTAATTCAACTGTAACAATGCACGAAGCCAATATCTGAAAGCGTTTACTTTTTATTAGCTATAATTCAATTAAACACGTATGTTATGAAAAATATCGCCTTTTCTGTGTTATACTAATTATTGTATTGTATGTCTATTTATTACAATTTTGAATTTGAACATGTTTAGATTTAAACAGCAAACGCTAATGCTCTCTCTTCCTTTATTCTTTTAGAGAGAAGCAAATAAACAACACTTCATCTTTTAGATGGCAACAATCTAGGTTATTGAAATTTCAGATAGAAAATTTCGTAGAGGGTGCTCAGCCCCCTTTGGCCACCCCCTGGTTATGCCACTAAATAGTAGAACGATACACAGAAGTTTATACGATTATATTTATTGAGAGTAGTATCTAGAATCTGTTAAGAACTATAAAGGCAGATGTTTTTTTTCCTAAGAACGTGCGAACAAAAGATGAGATTAGTCTCAGTTGCACACGATCTCTAGGGGGTAATCCCTTTTCGTCCCTTTTTTTACGGACATCAGTCGTAGAAGTCCATTCCGAACTTCAGTTTCTTTGAAAATGTCCGATGTTCGGAATGAAAAGGCTAGAAGGTCGGAATGGAAAATACCGGATGTTCGGAATGAAGGTCGTCTAGATGTTCGGAACGGAAATACAGGATGCTGGGAACACAAAGTGACGGATGTTCGGAATAAAAAATGACCAACGTTCGGAACGAAAAAATACAGGATGTCCCGAACATAAAGTGACAGATGTTCGGAACAAAAAATGACCGATATTCGGAAGAGAAAAGAATTTTTTTAATAACATAGTTTATTTTCTTTTATTTCCTGGCATAGTCTTTCACAAAAAATGGATAGGACAACAAAAGTTTATACAAGTGAGAGAATAAATAACTTTTGTGAGAAAATTTTTTTTTATGTCTAATGTTTTTTGAAGCATGTCTTGTTTTTTTTTCATTTTTGGAATTTGTTTAATATTGGCATCATCTGTTTCGTCTACTTTTTGGTTTTTCTTGAGGGTGTTCTTTTGATTGATTATGTCGAAGATCAATTGGAGAAGGAGAGGCAGAACGATATGCGGTCGAGCGTGATTTTGCTCGGGTACGTAGTTTTGCATTATTATATTTGATGGGCGGAGGAGCAGGAGAGGATGTAACTATTGCTGTGAGACCAATGCACTTCGATCTCGTAATAATACCCATCTAAAAAGCAGCGAAGCGTGCAAAGAATAATGAATATATATATACACATCCTTTCTTTTTTCCAAGAAGAACAGCTACTATGATCATTATATAATCCACCAAACCAATTCAATATGTTGCGCGAGTCATCGTTCCAGCAAATCATGTTCAAGATACTACCCTCTATAAAACAGAGAAGCTTATAGTTTTACTACTCATTCCCACTATAAAACATACACCAAAATTAATTCACAACATCCTGTATTTTTTCGTTCCGAACATCCTGAAAATCGATTTTATTTTTACATCCGATTTCGAACATCCGGTTATTGGAGCGGATGTCCGGAAGAGTGGGGACGAAAAGAGATAAACCCATCTCTAGATTACCATTGAGCATATAGCAATAGATATATTCTCTCATTACATGTGAAGGTGCATTTGGTATGCACACGAGAAAAGTTTCTTCTGGTATAAACACATGGAACCATACTTAGAGAACGCTTGATAAATGCGGACTTTCTTAAATAAACACTTTTTCAAATGCGTCTACTATTTATCTTTTTCTATCGAACGTGTCGATCATAAGCAAATGGATTACTATATTAAATTAATCTAATCTGTTCGCTTTAGTAAAGAAATTGAGTGAGTGCGAATGATCGATGACTTCAATCCAATGTCTACTTCCTTTAAATTCAGAACAGTTTTTCAACACTGAATTTGTGCAAAGAGAAATTAAGCGCCCATATCACTAATTTTGGTCATGCCATAGTGATCTCATAAGCAAGTACGGATGACATTTTGACAATTCAATTAGCTTCAGTCGATTTGAAGAAAAACATGCGAGTGAAGAGTATTCAAATAAATATAAGATTATCAGTCATACATGCATGAGTCCGATGAGTTTTTCTATTGATTTTAAAAATTGGTATGCGTAAGCATATGTTTTCAGTGCTCATATTTTTATATACGTATGTACTGTTGTCGTGAATTGATTTTCAAGAATTGAAAATATTCGAAATAAACCACGACAGTATCTAGTTCAAGGTAATTTAAAATACTTTCGATTGAATGATGCTAAATCTGAAAGGAGGGAGGCCGATAAGGCCATTTTCTCGCCCCCAATATTTTTGCATAAAAGTCGTATATTTGGAATCAGCATAAAATTCTGACCAAGATGAGGTACTTTTATTTTCTGGAAAATGACTTTTTTTTTTTGAATTTTTTGCCCCTAGGACCCCTCAAGAATGTTGAAAATTGTTTTTTCGACAAATTCTTGTGAAAACTACATCATTCGATTCAGAATTTTATGCTGATTCCAAATATGGAGTTACAATTCATAAAATGTTAATTTCCATAGGAGAAATATTGAATTTATATGTAGGTGGCGCTAGCTATCTTATTGAGTTGAAGTCGTTGCAGTATTAAATGTGAGGTTTTGGGAATCAAAAAACTAACTCAGCTACACACAAAACTACCTAAGATCTAAGAATTAAAAATTTTATGAGATTCCAAATCCTGTTTTTCATGTGAAAAACTGTACTAATGACCAAAAACCTTGAAAAACCTGGCCTATATTTTTTGACTTTTATCTTTGGCCTGTAATAAAGGAGGAAGCAATTTGAAAATGATACAGCCTATGCAATTTTGGATGCTCTATCGAATGAGCCTACTTCAGTTTCAAAAGAAAAATATACTTTTTTGAAAAACAGTTTTCTTAGCCTCAAGGTTTTTTCAAAAATTTTTAATTTTCTTTAGAGTATCTAGTTTCATAGAGCATCAAATTCTGAGTAAGATGATATATCGCTCAAAATTTTCTGCTAATTTTTGTACGCACTAGAGGTTTCGACAAACGTGTGGTAAATACTCAGCGCGAAATATTTAGACTTTTGAGACTTTAATAACTCCATCCAAATCGGTTACAAAAATTTGAGTGATATATCATCTTACTCAGAATTTGATGCTCTATGAAACTAGATACTCTAAAGAAAATTAAAAATTTTTGAAAAAACCTTGAGGCTAAGAAAACTGTTTTTCAAAAAAGTATATTTTTCTTTTGAAACTGAAGTAGGCTCATTCGATAGAGCATCCAAAATTGCATAGGCTGTATCATTTTCAAATTGCTTCCTCCTTTATTACAGGCCAAAGATAAAAGTCAAAAAATATAGGCCAGGTTTTTCAAGGTTTTTGGTCATTAGTACAGTTTTTCACATGAAAAACAGGATTTGGAATCTCATAAAATTTTTAATTCTTAGATCTTAGGTAGTTTTGTGTGTAGCTGAGTTAGTTTTTTGATTCCCAAAACCTCACATTTAATACTGCAACGACTTCAACTCAATAAGATAGCTAGCGCCACCTACATATAAATTCAATATTTCTCCTATGGAAATTAACATTTTATGAATTGTAACTCCATATTTGGAATCAGCATAAAATTCTGAATCGAATGATGTAGTTTTCACAAGAATTTGTCGAAAAAACAATTTTCAACATTCTTGAGGGGTCCTAGGGGCAAAAAATTCAAAAAAAAAAAGTCATTTTCCAGAAAATAAAAGTACCTCATCTTGGTCAGAATTTTATGCTGATTCCAAATATACGACTTTTATGCAAAAATATTGGGGGCGAGAAAATGGCCTTATCGGCCTCCCTCCTTTTCAAAACTCATAATTCTCTGATTTTGACACATAGTATAAAACAATCCCTTAAGTGAATTTCTTATACCTTGTTACTTGAATAAATAAAATTAACTGCGGGCATAGCTAGATAATACATTAGTAATTAAGCCCCCACTCCCTCAAAAATTGATTTTCGCCTAGGAACGTTCAAATGGGCTGAAATTTGGAGGATATGTTGGGGCTATAGTGGAGAGTCTATGATAAAATTTTTATCACCAAATCATGAGGTTTAAGGGGGATATAGATCGAACAAGGGTTATAAAAATAGCTCTTTTGAGATCCAAAAGTTATCTGTTTTGATTCGTTCAACATATTTGATTTTTCCTTTATTTCTTTGAAAGAGCATGTCAAGACGCAGTGGATGCCGTTGTCATTTTTTTAAAACAGTTCTTTTTAAGCGCAAAAAAGAGATTACAAGTTAAAACATTCAAAAAATGGTGACCAAAATTCTGTAGTTGACCGTGGGTGTGGGTACACTTCTTCTCTGAAATCACGCCCTACGCCCCACACCCACACCCTCAAGATTCAGATTGAAGTATGTTTCTTTTATCTTTGCAGATTTTTATTCGACAGGAGTTTTCTAACACTAAGTTCAGATGAATAATTCATTATATAAGTCCAATAATGAAATTATCGTGCCAACAATGTCAATATTGGAACGAAATTTTAAATTCTTTGTTCTACTCATTATGCACATGCCATCGTTGTGTTGTTCAATGTTTATGTAAGTTTTATTTTTGAATTAAAACTAACTAAACAATGTTTGCAGTTTATACCATTTCAGATGGAATCGTTTAGCGAATCAAATTCTAGGTGTACTTGTTACTGTCAATCTTCTAACTATTCTATTCGAATTACCATTTACACTTATTTATTTACGCGATGGGTTCGTACGTAATCAAAAAATATGCCCTGGTTGGATCTTAGTGAATTATTCCTTATTTATTTTGAGTATAATTTTGATTGCATGGGCATCAATTGAACGGTATTTATTCATTTACAATGAACAATTAATTAAACGTTGCCGAATCTTATTGCATTATATTCCTATTGGGTTTTTCATTGTATACACGCCTACATTTTACACTGGTCTAGTGATATTTTATCCTTGCGAACAAGCGTTCAATCCAACTAATTACATTTGTGGTGGTCCATGCTATCTGTTTAGGATAGTCCCATGCATGATTGATTGGGGTACTAATGTCGTTCTCGTATTGCTTGTTACATGCTTTATGAATAGTTTTTTGATTATTTATAATGTGAAGCAAAGATTTCGAATGAGAGGATCCATCATCACTGCAGACAAGAGTCAACAATGGGTAAAAATAATAGACTTGACGATTCATTTCGTTTATTAATAATCATTGTTTTTCTTTGTTGCTCTAGCGTCGTACAATGAAATTGAGCATACAATTATTTTCTATATCCTCACTGTGCGTGATTGGATGGGTACCATATGGTGTTGTTTCAACGTTGCAAATTTTTAGCAATACAGACCTTTTGACTTTTCTTCTCTCGACATTTTTTATCTATTTTCCCTATGCACAAACATCATTTACACCTTATGTTTGTTTATTATTTATACCGGAAATCAAAAAGAAATTCAGAAGTACTTTACAATCATCCTGGTTTATTAAACTGATTTGCCATAAAAATCAAGTACATGTGAGCAATGATGAACAACTTAATACTTTAACTCGCTGTGATACAATGATTCGAACTAAAAAAACTGTTCAAGCACAACCTTTATAAGGCCGTTTACTGTGTAGTATTGTTTTCTGCTTTTCATTTTGTAAATAAAATCTACTTAACTATCAAACGATTTCTCCATAGGAGAACACTATGAGAACCGTTTGCTAGTTAGTAGCCTAAAAGTGCTGACTAGAATGTATTTTTAAAAAGTCATAAAGGTTCATCATAATTGTACACCTGAAGTCAAAACTCTAATAGAGAAAAATTTAAGATTATGAGAACCTGGATTATTTAGCACGCTATGATTACTAATTTGAATAAATCTTCAGATCATGTCAAACTAACTTGTAGCATTTATATTTTTAATTATAATATTTTCTTCTTCATGATAAATATCAAAATAAAGAAGTGAAGACTACAGTTGCTGTGTCAGGTTGAATGATTCTATAGCTCTTATTCAATTCGAGACAGAATTATCCTCCTGTCTATGTAGTTTATATGCTTGATAGATTCAGGGAGATCATATTTATTCTGGTGGCCTTGTTTTTTTTTTGGTAGTAAATAAAAGCAGCGTATTTTCAATTTTGAAAAGAAGATTTTTCCAAGTCTACAATAGTGTATCTCAATTCCACTCTCTCTCTCTCTAAAAAGAAATCAATTTTTTTTATCAAGCATTCGAAATTACTATAAATACAAAGATAGAATAGTCCAAAGTCGAATGTTTTTCAAATGGCACGATATGAAAATCAGAACCTCCTGTTTCTACGAAAATGTTTGCTTATTTATGTCATCACGTTCTCGGTAAATATGCCGTTCTTGAAAACAACAAGATATTGTTTTTATATTTTTCTCCGTTTATGTTTGCATGATTGTGCATGCAGTCACAATAGTCGAATAAGCTTAATTGTAATCAATGATCTTTCTTAAGAGTATTTTACTATACAGGGCGTGCCTCTACTGAAAGGAGGATATTACGATTACGAAAAACGAGTTAAATGCGTTCGTTCGTCTGTTCGTTCGCTCGTCCAATAGGAAAGCAGATGCATAAACTTAACTAACCTCAAACAATATCCTGCAGGGATAGGTTTGACCGAAGATAACTGGGGTCGGGGAACACGATGGCGTTGTTAGTTTTTGAAATTTTATATTTTGCCTTTTTTAGGATAGAGAAAGACTTTTTAGAAAAATATTAGTTTTTTATAAGGGTTGACCGAAGGTAATCGGGGTCGGGGAGCTGTAATCTGGCGTGAGATTTTCAGAGTTTATGATCCTCAACTTTTTTAATGAAAAAAGTATTTTTTCAAGAAAATAGTTTTCTTTGTAAAGTTTGATCAGATGCTGTCGTGCTCGAGAGAGTTGAATCGGATAAAATCAATATGCCATCAAAACAGAAAAAAGTGTACTTAGAATTAGAGAATCACATTTTAAAAAACATGATTATTAAAAGTGAATTGGTATAGTTTTTCTACTTGCAAAATAAAAAAAGAGATGATGAGAAAAAATCAACATCTTTGAATTAGAGTAACAAATTACTAACATGAATTACAGCCGTTTTGCTTCGCATTCTCATAGTAGTCGTAGGATATTAATGAACAAATTATATTTTAAAAAGATAGGTGCATCATTTTTATGATTTTCGATGTGGGTGTCCAGAACGTCAACACCCACACCCACACATCCCTTTTATCTCAATTTAAAATAGAATCCTAGTATGTTGAAATAGAATAATCGAAAGATCGAGCAGAGACTTAATGTCTCGTCTTCTAGTTACAGTCAGCATCGATTTTTTTAAAAGAAATTCATCACTTGACATCACAGAGAATTAAATTTTATAGAGATAAGAATTTATTTCGCTTTGCCATCACTCCATCGCCTTCTCGCTTACTGAATATTTCAGTGTTTCTATGTGCAGTTCCTTTTAATAGAATTCATATTATTACTCGTTTTGAGAAGCACGAAAAAAGGAGCTAGAGCAAATAGAGAAGATAAATGCTGTCATATCGTAAAATACAGATAAGAAGTCATCAGGAAAAAAATAGGCCAACGATGTAGGTAGTAAGAATTTTTTCCAACAATAACAACAACACTTTATTTATTTCGAATTCTGGTTCGTGGTGAGTAAAACATTAGAAGATTGAACCATCTCTCTATTATTACACTAAATACATGAATAGTAGAATGATGAAAGAAAGAAGAAATTAAAGACTATTTTATGTGAATTTGTGGTCGAACTTGCGATTTTACTCAATGATGTAGTTACAACATTTTGCCCCTTATTCAGTAACTATTTTTATACGTCAATCAGTCATGTTCAACACGCTATAAACAAACTCAAAATTTCATTTCTTTTTCTATGAAAACTAATGGGAGATCATAGTTCTAGTTTTCACTAAACCAGATTAGGATGAACTCATTTTGAATCCGATAAACTGCCTCTATTGAATGAAAACTAAAACTTCCATATTTTTTTATGAATAGAAAGTTTTAGCCAGCAGCTGTAAATTCTTGTCGGGTTGGCACTAGCGTTATACATTACAAAATGTTAGTTCGACATCAATCCTACTGATGATGTGGCTATTTCGATGGCATAGAATAAAAACAAACTTTAAGTTTTCTCTATATTCATGAAGTTTCGTCACCTAATAAAGATGAGAACATTTCAGCAACAGAACAATGTATCGGCTATATGAAGTGACTCCAATGTAGGGCTCATTTCATATAGAAGTCGACGAAAAACAATAGAGAGAAAGTTTTTTATTAGTTAATACAGGGTGTCTTTTGGTCATAGGTGTGTGGAAAATCTATCGTCCAGCACACATAAGGTTAGGAGTTTATACTATAAAATTTTTGTCAGGTGGCACTGAGGTAGAATGAGTAGAGAAAATTGCTGAAGTATAGATCAGTGAATATAAGTTTTTGAAACAAGTAGAGTAGTAATGAGATTTAAATGGATTTGTGAATGTGTTTTTACATAAAAGCAACCCACAAGACGTTTTTTCATCGTTGAAATTATGAAAACCAATGAATACACATTATTCTTACGATCATATTCTAACTTAAAAATACGTGTTGAAGTGAATATTCAAAAACAATAGAAAATATGAACACTATAATATTGAATTGATATTATATAACTTCCTTGTATTTCGTAGAAACTTTGCATCTATAATATGTACACTATATATTTACTTCTTCTCATATATTTCTGTCTTTCCTTGTGAGCGCGAGTCGGGGGAAAAGAGCGAACTTCTCGTACTTCTCGTACTTCTCGTACTTCTCGTACTTCTTGGCACTTCTCTGTACTTCTGTTAACTTCAACCTTAGGTTAAGATTTTTGTTTTTATTTTACTTGAAACTTTATATTATGATATTTATTTTTTTCCCGCGATTAAAACTAAAGTGTGAATGACACGCATAAAATCAAGTTCTGTAGAGTAAAGGGCAAAATAAAGTCAAAACGAATATAACATATAGTCAGCGAAAAGAACTGAAAATATCCCAGGTCATTATCGATCAGTCGGTTCTTGTCGGACGGGTTATGATTCCGATGTAATATGGTGACCGGATTCGGTCGATTAATTTCTGGTGAATTCCGATGATTTTCTTTGTTTTCTTAAGAAATCTGGTTACCGGATTCTCCGAGAGCCGGCCAGATTTACATTGCCGGAAAATATCAGGTCAGATAATCCGGTGAGTAGGACCGTTCCGTTCTGATATGATCCGATTGGTTCCGGTGATACTGATTAAGCCGGATCTACCATGAAATCGAGCGGCATGTGGCACGGCGGGTTCTGGTAGTTTCGTTACCGGATATTGTCGGATCACGTCGTATACGATCCAATCGAATTAGATTTTGTGTTTAAAAAAATATAATATTTAAATTCAGTCAAATGGGGATTAATCTGTTTGAAACTATCGAATATCGGTCACAAATGAGAGAAATCCGGTTCCAAGAGTAGTATTGGAGCGAAAACGCTTCACACTACTGGGAGTTTTAATTTGAAAACAGTTTTATTAGAAAGAGCACATTCAATAACGTATTTGGGTAAGAAAGTCTTTCTGTTAAACCTCGAAAAGCTACACTTCATAAAATTGAGAATAGCATTATTTCTATCTGCATGAATCAATTGGGACGGTATTTAGCATTTATCGATAAAACAAAATTTGAATATCTAAGTCGTTCTTATATACTCTGATAGACAAAAACATTCTGTATCGAAGGGGCCTATTTTCAAACAGTATAAATCGAATATT